>PNEQ01000954.1:0-19197 GCA_003012365.1 Medauroidea extradentata | reverse complement strand
CTTTATTCATCCTGTTGTATTACTATAACAGGATGTCTACCTACCAGGAAAACTGGGGAAAAAAGCAGGAACTGGACCCAACTGCAAACAAACTGGAAATTTATTGAATACCAGAAAGTTTTTTGAAACTTTTTAGTTATTTTTATTTATGTATTTTGTTTCCATCTTGTGGCATAGCATGTGATTGCGTGTTGCTGTGCTAAATATCATTTGACGATTGTGTGAGCTGTACAGTTGTGGGAAGAAATGAGGCAGCAAAAGTTAGGGATGAGAACAGGTGAAAGGAAAGCAGCAGGAGAAAAAGGATGTGGAGGAAGAACAATGAGAGTCAGCATGCTAAATGTCCATGCAGATGGGAAATAAAAGCAAAGAAAAAGAGCAGACTAAAAAACCATGCCTAGGTAGTAACATAATACATATAGGGGTCTGTGAGTAAAGGATTTATGAGTAGAGTTAGTTCTAGTACAGTGGTTCCCAACCTTTATGAGGTCATAGACCACAGTTGGGTCAAAATTGATTAGATCGCGGACCACTGCCAGTCGCTTAAAATTTCTCTGCTTAATTTCTGCGATAGCTTGGTGCAATTTGTTAGTAAGTGCATATTATTATTTTATCATCATAATTAGATTACATTGCACTAATAATAAAAAATTTTCACATAGCTTCTTTCACAGATAATATGTCTGGAAAATGTTATATAAAAATAAAGTAAAATTTAATCACTGTCTTGTACATGAAACTCTTGTTATAAAATGATATTTAAAGATAGAAACACAGTCATTACCCTTTGTAAATATCAGCATGAATAAAACATTCTCATAACTAGATAAAAATCAAATTTAAACGGCTTATTTTGTAAAGAGTTTCAGTGTGATTTTTGCGACTGCTTATGTTTCACCAATTGTGAAATTCTTGGTTTAATTCTCTTGCTCAAAGATAATCTCATGTCACTGCTCGCATCCAGATGATTCTTTTATTTTGTTTTGATCAAAAGTAATGCAGGGAATCCTTGTTCACATAAAAATGTTGTCGAAAACACCATAAGATTCCGTAAGGTAGCTAGTCGAATGTTTGGGTAAAATATCGCCTTTTTGCACCATAACTCTTCTATGTTTATGCCTGATACAAACATGTCCCGGAAGCTACTATCATTTTGAAGTATGATAACCTCTTCTTGGATTTCATTAGGAAGGTCTTTGGACTTGACAATGAAAGGATTACAAACCAGTTTTTTAATGACGTCACCTTCAATGTTACCGTATTCTGGAAAATAATAGGAAAATTCGTCCTTGAGCATTTGCAAGTGGCACAACATTTGATGTTGTATCTCATCTGTACCAGCAGTCTCATAGTTATTGTTGTCAACAAGTGTTTTCATAGTCGAAAAAGCTGAAAAGTTTTTGTCCTTGACTTTGTCAGGCCACAGTTCAATTTTACACAGAAACGCACAAAGTTTGTCTTCAAACACAAACATATTGGAAACACCTTGCAATGTTTCACTTCCAGAACCTTGAAGTTGCAAATTTACATAGTTCAAATGACCAAAAATATCCGGGATAGTCCAGTTGTATTTCAAATTTTGGGTCACTTAAAAGCTGCAACAAATCTTCTATTTTTCTCTCAATGAAAAACACTTTCAACTTTTTTGTAACTCATACAGACATCCCAACATATTTCCCTTGGAAAGCCAATGAACTTCCGTATCAAAACGTTAAGTCTCATGCCCTGCACCCAAGCCTGTGCACAATTTTTTGAAAAAACAAGTATTCAGCGCACTACTTTTTACAAAGTTCACAATTTTTATTGCCAGATTCATAGTATTAGCAAGGTCTTCCGGCAGAGTTTTTGATGCTAATGCTTGGCGATGAATAATACAGTGTGTCGTCAATGTGGAGGGGTTTTTCTCTTTTACCAATGTTGCTAATCCAGAACGTGATCCTAGCATGGCAGGTGCTCCGTCCGTGCAAAATCCAGCGAGTCTCTTCCAACAGGGTGTCCACCGACAGGGAAAACCTGGAAAACAGGGAAAAGTCAGGGAATTTCGTCTTGCAAGGGAAGAGTCAGGGAAATATCAGGGAATTTTCATTTGGGTCAGGGAAAAATGATACAAAACAGCCCAGAATAAACATTCTTGTAGTACTGAATAATTGAATTATTATAATTTAGTTATCGCAGTAAATCAATTTTTCAGCGTTTCTGATTACATTCACTGCTGGTAAACCTGATTTAATTTTTTTTATATAAAATTGTTTTTCTTATTTTATTCAACATATTGAGTCACTTAGTATGTAGTCTGTGATTCAAATGGTAGTATCCAATTTTTTTAATGTTGTTCCAGTAAATCTATTTATTTCAAATGTGCTGTGTTGATGTAAAATTATGGAGTCAAAGATACCAGTTCGGCCAAGAAGTTACGGCAGCTAGTAACATTTTGGGTCTTGAGCACCGATGACGGTGAAGGAAGTTGGGAATAACCAGGATTAAGATAAGAAATATCCTTGAGAAATCTCACCAAAGTCGCAGCCTATTTTCACAAGCAAAATACAGGAGTGACCGGTTACTGTGAAGTGATCACACTAGCCATTTGGCCGATGCAGGCCTTAAAAAAATACCAGTTTTGCCGATAATAGGTCAGGGAAAATTAACAGATATTACCTGGAAAACCGGGAAAAGTCAAGGAATTCCAAAACTTAATATCAGTGGACACCCTGTCCAATCTAAATCATGCTTCTGAAAATAATCACAGATTATTTTCATGACATCTTTTCCTTTCACTGTTGCCTCCAATTAATGGGATAACAACAATTCTTCCTTAATTGTGTTATCTTCGGCTAAAAAACGAACAAATACCAGCAACTAACAGCACTGAGAAATATCAGTACTTTCGTCATACCGCAGACTGAAATATGGAGAGGATTTTATGCTGCAAATTAGCTGATCTTCTATGTTATTTGACATTTCATCGATCCACGCCTTGACAGTGTTGTTTGACTACGGAATTTCTTTAATTTTTTTGTAGCCTCCTCGCCTAAAACTAATTTGACAGCTTTTATCATGCATGGTTTTACTAGTGTTTCCTAAATTGAATGAGGTTTTTTTGTCTTAACGATTAAGTGAGAAACTTCGAATGAAGCTGCAAGTACTTTTTCAGACGATTCAAATCTTGTACCAGTTTTCCCTAGTTTCATTTACTTAAAATTTTCTAATTTGCCTGCAAAGTATTCAGGAGGATGATCACTTAAGTTACGATGGACTGTCTTTAAATGACGTTCGAGTTTTGCAGGTTTTAATGCTTCATTACTGAACCACTGCACATACTACACATTGAGGTCTTACCTCTTTGTTGACTTCAATTGCGATGAATCCATATTTGATGTACTGGTTATCATATTTCCTCTTCGGTGCCGTGGGAACAATACACAACACAAAAAAGAATGGATTGCAAAGATGATTGCTGGCAACTGATCCGAGACCCCTATGTTATTCCTCATCTTCTGATAATTTTTTGTTTCTTGACCTGCAGGGAATGTTATAGGCTGAGATACAGGAGCTGGAGAAGGTGCAAAGGAGGGCGGCACGATGGGTGAAGGGCAGGTGGAGAAGGCGTGGGAAGGATGGAGAGGATGAAAGGAACTTTAGGCCTTCATTAATGATGAGGGAGATGGGTTGGCAGTCCTTGAAGGAGAGAAGGAGGGTGGAGAGGCTGGTCAGAATGTTTAGGGTGGTGAATGAAGGAGGGGGATGGGGGGAGTTAAATAACAAATTGGTCAAGGGCGTGTACAGAGGTCGGGGGGATAACAGCGGGAAGATTCGGAGAACTTGGAGGAGGACTGATAGGGGAAAGCAGTCCATGTTGGTGAGGACGGTGAGGGAGTGGAATGCGCTGCGGGAGGATATAGTTACAGCGAGGAGTGTAGGTCAGTTCAGGGGGCGATTACTAAGGGGTAAGGATTGAAGGAATAGCGACTTGCCACCGGGCGTCAGCTCAATCGCAAGTATTATTATTATTATTAATCGTTATTATACATTTAGTTGAATAAAATGCTGCAGTAAGTATGGTACGTCTTGAAAAAATAAAATGTTTTAAGATAGCATCTCATAAAAGAACACCAGCTGATCCCAGGGCACGTGCTTGGTTCTCGATAGCTACATGAAAATCCTGGTTTTGACATCACAAAAAGCTAGTACAGTAGAGCCCCGATTTTACGAACTCAGGAATAACGAAAAAAGGTAATTTAACGAAAGGATTTTTGGATCCTTCAAAAAGTAAGAAAAACATATATTAAATTGCTAAGTAACTTTGATAAAATTGAATATTAATTGTAATCTAAGTCTGTAAAAATATTAGCACCGGCCGCAGTATATACTTATTTCTCCGTAGAAAAGCTTAAACCATCCATTGAGAAGCAAAAAAAAATTTGTTAAAATTCATTGAAAACTTTGGTTACGGGAGTGATTTTGAGATACACACGCGTAGACGCGGCAGAGCGAGCAACATTGTGCTGCATAAAGCACGTATCTAGATCCTCATCCTGGTGGCTGGCGAGTGAACGAGCATCTAGGTACCCAGTCTTCACAGCGCGGCAGTTGACAGCACAAGAACTAATTCACAGATGGTGCTTTGCGTCTCCGTTAGAATGCACTGCAGTGCCACGTGCTCTATGGATTAATTGTTTTACAGATAGAATGCAGTGTGCAGCACGATTATTTACATTCGCGTTTCATTTTAAAACAAGCTAGTTTATGAAAAAAAATACATAATATTATTTATGTAGACTTTTTACAACAAATTTAATACCGTAAACGTAAATAATTAGTTTCTCCGATGCTAAAAAAAACACTCTAGTGCAAAGCAGTTTTAACGAGCAGACCAACGTGAGTTTGTTTCATGAGCGTGGCTGCATACAAGCTACAATGGCCACTGCCGCTCATATTTAATTATTATTTTACCATTGTCTCGCAAACTTTTAATTCAGTACTGTTTTTTATGGGATTTTCCTTAATTTTTTTTGGAGCGGGGTGGAAAGAGACAGAAATATTGATGGCTCACCAGTGTTAGTCATCACTTCTCATGTGTTGATGGCACGCGCAAGGATAGTCTAACTCACAATGCGCACACTCGCTGAGTGTTCCACTGGAAGTTTTTTCGCAGATTTTTTTTTTTTTTTCATGGCTGTGTCTTTCCTACTGCGGTAAATGTGTTTTGTTATTGTTTTGCGCCAATATACTTTTTTTAAAATTACGTTAAATTCCGATGAAACATGCCCGAGGATTTAACTTTTTTTGGGGGGAGGAAGGAGGCAGGACACAAATTTTATCATTATACATAAATTACTTTTCATATTACGCAAATGTTTTTTTTTTTTTTACAAATAGTTATAATGAAAATGTATTAAAAACACTGCGTTCCAAACTAATGTTGCAGTATAGTATTGAGGAAATGAAAAAATTTATTAACATTTAAAGTTGGATTTTAAAACAGGTGAAATAGGTAAATTGGTTGGCCTGTTAATTTAACATTTTATGCACGTAAACCTATTATATGGGAATATCTTAAACAAGTTTTACTAAATTTAAAAATATGTGTTACTGTTCACAACAGTACCATACTAAAGATGCCACTAAATTAAAGCACAAAACTGAAAATCTAAATTGTAAATAAAATTGTAATTCAATAAAATTGTGCATAAACATCTTTAAGAATAAGTTCAGCACACAAATCAGTAGTGTGTTGTATTTTTTAAGGTAATGGGCACAGCCCGAAATGGGGAAAAAAAATGAAGTCCTATCAAAACTGTGTTTAATTTGTCATCTCACAATTCTTACACATAGAACGCGTCCACCGTTTCCCCCTGTCGACAGTGGCGAGTTAGTTTTGGACGCAGCATCTTGCATTTTCTTTCCCCTTCTAAAATTGTTGGTAGAGTACAGGTCGACTGGTCAGTGTGTCTGCGAAAGCAGGGCAGGGGAATGTGGGAAGGCTGTTGGAATGCAGACGGTGACTCATTGTGATGCTGCCAGGTTGCCGCCGCTGCCAGCAGAGCAGATAATGTGCGATGAGAGAACTCAGCATAACATGTAATCACATTTTTTATGTTAAGATTGGCTGTCGAACTTGCCAGACGCCTGATTCAGGTGTGTTTCATTTAAGTTTTCAAGGTTTTTCCACCAATTTCTATACAGTAGAACCCTGTTATAACGTTTTCCAAGGGACCTGCGAAAAAAAGTGTTACAGTAGAAACCAGTCATGGCGAATACGGAAATAGCAAAAACACAGTTATAGCAAAGTCTTTTTGATGAACCGTCAAAAAATTGCAAAAAAATTCCACGAAAAATATAAATTTTATGAGTTGAAGCACGTATGGTTAGTCTTGTGAAGCAGGTTTGCAGCGAGATTCATGACCATGTGAAGCAGGTTTGCGGCGAAGTATATGACCTTGTGAAGTGAGTAGGTATTTGTTATAGGTCATTCGGAATAAAGTGAGCACTAAAGATTTAACCTTTGAAAAAAATCACTAGCCGTTACTGCATATAAGTCAACATTAACAACAGTTACATTATATGTTTGTATGGTTGGTAGCGAATAACTGACTGTAGTTCAGTGTATTTTCTTATTTGAATACAGCATTAGTGAAACTACATCAAATGCAAACGACCTCTCTGTATTTAGTATACTTTAAAATATTTATTTAAGTTCTTACTAACATACGTACTGACTGTATAATTTTATTTAATTAGCGCCAGCACAAAGCGACACAACCGAGTCGATTATCGTTGGCACATGCCGCTAATGCTTCGCGCCACAGAGGTAGTTTAAAATTTCACTGATAGATGGCATCAGAGTTAGGTTTTCGGCGCTTCGCTTGGAAGCGAATTGCGTCATTCAGTTTGTTTGTCCGTTGTGTAATGAATATTGGTTTCTGATAAACACATTCAAAAGTATTAGAAGTGTCAGTTCATGAATATCATTGATAAATTATATGAAGTCATTAGTGATGTAAGTTATGTTTTATGGTCGCTAGTCTGAGTATCTGAAAATAGAAACAGCATTTTTTGCCTTGTTTTACACATTAAGAAAATACGTTATTTATCGTTTCTCTTTACGTGCGTCGTCGTCGTTCATTGCAGTATGCTGAACGGAATTTGTATTCTTGAGTTGCGTGTGTCGTGTGTGTTTATAGTGGCTGTTTTAGTTTAAAAGTTAGAATATACTGTGCATACATTTACGAGATTCGTAACGGTAATAGCGCTGTTCTAGTATACACAGAGAAACCAGTGTTGTAAGACGTTTACTCGCAGGTATTTATAACTAAGATTTCTACTGAGTATACACATATATTCAGCACCCGTGCATTTAATGTGTAGATATTGTAGATAACATTTATCGAAGCAGTGTAATATATATGAAACATTGTAAAAGCCTATGTAAATAAAAGCATGTGGCAATGTTGATGTTTACATGCAGCAGAAAGATATAAACTGGCAGAAAATATAAATTAATCAGGGCTTTTTTGAGTGCTAACTTTATTCCGAATCACCTTTTGTTGGACGCAACCCTTGCACCACCACCCCTCTCCCCCTCCGAGCCAGCCCGCTGGCACTGCCATGTGAGTCACGCTTCTGCCTGGACACCTCGCTTCCCTCTCCAAACTCAAGCATGCGATCTTCTAACAATAAAATTGGGCCCTTTATTTCCCACACCCCTTTTCACTTCAGGTGACCGCAACTACAACAGTATTCTCAATACCTGCAAAAAAATTTTTTTTAAATTACTTTGAAGGAATAAAATGGAAAAAGTTAACATCACAACCAGGAAAGATTATTTTAAAATACTATATGTTCATTAGAATTCATCTATAATTAGAGAGTTCAGTAATTCTCTCTCTCCCTCCCTCAACCTGCTTGTACATAAAAAACCACAGCCAGCCAGCAACATGTGTCCAGAGTGGGGATCAGCCGGTCTTACACTAAGAGACCCCAAGATGCTGAAGGCCGGTCGCACATTAAATTCTTTCAATACGCATACTGAATGCTTCCAATCCTTCCGGGGCAAATCCCCTCCTAACAAGTAACCATACAAGCTTATAGCGAGTTACTTAAAGGTTCACTCTCGAGCAAAGAAAACAAACTAGTTAAGTGAAGAACTTGCATTTAATGCCCAGTTTACACAAAATACAAGAAACATAATTTGATCGCCAATGTGGCTCATTGCACGAATTAAATGCCTCATTACAATAATTTCAAGGCCGAGTTGAATCGTTCTCACCACACACAATCCTCACTACGATTTTGTACAATGATCTATTAATTACTTTTAGTCAACTTCATTCTCACCATTCGCGCCCCTCTTTAGCTCGACGGATTTGTGAATAATTAGCGAAAGTTACTGACGCCGTCTTTATTTTGAACCTCCCCCGAAGTCTTGTATTATGCACACCAACTTGATGACCCAACTTGACCGACGGTCGTCCGCTACTGGTTTCAGAGGCCTTTACCAGGCAATTAACTCCCCAAACGTACCTCCTCAGTCTCAAATTACGGAACATCCGCACCACTGGTCATCAGGCCCCATCATTTTTGAGGGACGGGAAGACTCACCATAAATCCGCCAACCGCAGTACCAGCTACTCTTAAAATGAGTCACTGCTAGACGATCCTTACACTCAGGATGCTCTCGTTCACTCGGTCGCAACTCGCGACCATCCTGCTAGCCGCCTACCACCTTGTAGCTCCTTCCAGGCCCCTCGGTTCACCATAAAACATTCTCAGGCTTCTAGTACCTCTGATGTTTACTCCACCTAGGCCTGAACTAGAGTGAGCGCCTTCCACTCGCGTCGCGAGTCATCGGCCCGCTTCCCCAGCACCTCTACCCTCGGCAGACAGAACTAGGTCTCCTCCCCCCTCCAGGCCCTCCCCTCCATGGCCAGTGGAGAAGCAGGACCGGCGGGGAAGGGGAAAACACAGCGCCGTCAACCGGGGCGACCCTTCCCTTAAAACAATTTACCAACTAAACTAAATCCTCAGGAATGAAGGAATTCAACTCAATCCTGACTAAACCCCAAAGACAGAACCCCAAAAAAAAATCACTAAAATACTAACAGGGCACTAAAACTTGCCCCAATACCTAAAGGGTCTGCTCAACCCCCCTCCCTATTAACTCCTATTACCGAAGACTCGCCTCCGGAGCAACTTTCAACATTTCCATTCATACTGCACACAAGTTCTACACACAATAACAAAGTAACTTTAACAATACACAATAAAATCACAAGTGACACTATCCAGGCATGCGCCTCTTAGGGGTATGAATCACCAAAAGTACATCTCAATGCACCAAACATAAGGGTATAAATCACATACACTCGCCAATTTACCCCTATGACCGTTACAATATGATACAATATTTTCACATAATCTTTATCACAGCAGCTTCAGATTTGGCACAGTAAGTGTATTCCTACCTAATAAAATACAACAAAAACGCTACACAAAAGTCATCACATCCTTTAAATATTCAGCCAACATGTTGCCACAGACGCAACAAATCACACCTAGCCATCAAGGCACACCTCGAGCGCTCAATAATACACATGAGTTTGGCATCTTAAAACAAAAAAACATATACTATTTAATCTAAGGCATCACGCAACATAAAACACGAACTGGCCAGTTATATAGATACAACACATATCACAAAATGACTCTTAAGGTCTAGGATGGTATATCTTTAAATGCGCAACATGCGCTTTTCTCACTACAAACACATCCTCCTGCTTATGCATCAACCATGTGTTCTCCCCGAGGCATTTCTGCAACCGGAACGGACCTTCAAATCGCGGAGACAACTTAGCGGAGATCTTAAACGCCAAATCCGAGAGATGGAAACTTCTGCACAGTACCAGGTCCCCCACCTGAAAGGGGTTTGCAGTCCTACCCACATTGTACCTACTAGCCCCTCCTTGTTGAGCTGCAACCAATCGTTCCTTTACCTGCGTAAACAATACTTTGCGTTGAGGCTCAAGAGTGAACAGAATCCAGAGGGGGAATACCCCAGACATTTAGCAAGGGATGCGTAAGGCGTCTGCTGAAGAAGATTTGTGCGGGATTTTCCCCCATATTTTCGTGCAGCGCATCATTCATACCTAGGTTGATCCATGGGACCTGCACATCCCATTCATTGTGAATCGGAGAACTGAAAATCCCCAAAGCCGCTTTAAGATTTCTGTTGACACGTTCCACCATATTTCCTTGCTGAAAGTGTGGACTACTGAAAGAGTGCTTAGTTCCCCATTCGCTACACATAAGTTGAAAGTCCTTCCCTGCGAAACTGGCAGCATTATCACTAACGAGTTCGGCCGGTGCCCCAAAAAACTTCCACACTTGGTTCACCAATGTTTCCGTAAGAACTCGTGCCTTCAAACTCCTGATGGGCAGTAGGAAGGTGAATTTGGAAAAAATATCTAAAACTACTAAGAGAGCAACATTTCCTTTCTTTGAACGCAGTAGGGGTCCGAATACATCTATATGGACTTTTTCCCAAGGGCTAGTGGGTTCTTCCGCCGCATAGAGTCCCAACTTAGTGTTCTTAGGAGCCTTAAATTTTTGACACTTATCGCAAGTTCTTACATACTTCTTAATGTCGCTATTCATTCCGGCCCAATAAAAATCTCTTTTTATCTTCTCCAAAGTCCTAGTTATACCCAAATGTCCTCCCCCTGGCTGGTCGTGAGAATAACGCAATATCATGCCGCGCACCGCCTCGGGAACCACCACTCTCTGTCTCGAGCCCTTTTCCACATAATACAAAAGCCTATTTCTCATCACATACGGTACCTGAACCCCCGTACTCAACCACGCCTTGATTATCCTACAATCTGAATCCCTTGATTGGTGTTCTTGGAGTGACGTGAAATATTCCGGCACCGAAAGCAATGAGCCCACCAACTGCTTCTCCTCCTCCTGCGGCTCATCCTTCCTCCCTTCTTGCGTTACCGCGAAATGTTCCTGCTCAAACATGCGTGAGAGTGCATCCGGCACGAGATTTGCTATCCCCTGCACGTGGTGTATCTTGAAGCGAAAACGATTCAACCTTAAGACCCATCGCCCCAACTTTCCTAGCTGATTGGGATGTCCCAGAATCCACGACAGGGCTTGATTGTCGGTATACAAATTAAATATAGTCCCTTCCAAGAAACCCTGGAAGCGTTCCATCCCAAACAAACATGCCAGACATTCTTTTTCGTAGGCACTAAGTTTTTTTTTCAGATTGACTTAGAACCCTATTCACATACACCACCGGATGAAAAGGGTTCTTTTCCATTCCAGATTGGCTCAAAACTGCTTCTAAGGTGCTAGCCGAGGCATCGACATGAAGATTGAACGGCTTATTAAAGTCTGGCAAGGACAAAACCGGTTCTTCGCACAGTAAACGTTTCAGGGTCTTAAAGGCCCGTTGCTGCTCCACGCCCCATTCAGATTTTTCTCCCTTTTGTTTTAGCCTATTTAGCGGATCCACAATCTCTGACAGGTTGGGTATGAATCTCGCATAATATTCAATCATGCCCATAACCTTTTGCACTCCTCTCACTGTTGTAGGTCTTGGGAAATTCGAAATTGGCTCCACTTTCTCAGTATTAACTCTCAGCTGCCCATCTCCTATAATGTATCCCAAAAATTTTACAAATCTTTTCCCCAATTCTACTTTCTTAGGATTTATAATCAGGCCCGCTCCCCTCAAGGCATCCAGCACCCTCCTCACGTGCTGCAAATGTTCTTCCCATGTTTCACTGTAAATTATGATGTCGTCTATGTAATGAAATACAAATTTAAATTTCATGTCCTTTAACACCTGATCTAATACCCTACTCAGAGCCTGGCTACCAAAGTTACTCCCCATGGGAATTCTTGTGAATTCTAACTGCGCCCAAGGCGTACTAAAAGCGGTAAACTTCCTACAGTCTTCATGCAACTGAACTTGATAAAAACTGCTGTTAAAATCTAATTTCGCGAAGAACTGCGCTCTCCCTAGATGTTGCAACGCCCCTTCAACCGTGGGAAGAGGAAATGGATCAACCGGCACCCTAGCATTTAATTTTGCGTGATTTACTACTAAACGGAAATCCTTTCCCCCAGGTTTACTAACTAAGAAACCTGGCAAGGAAAATTCAGAGGTTGAGGGAACTATTACTCCTGCTTGTAATAATTTTGTCACCTTATCCCTAAAATGTTCCAACTTTATCGGAGAACACTGAAACGGGCGACATCACATTTTCCAATTTTTTCCGTTATGACATAGGCGTAATCCTGTAAAATACTGTCCAATTCGCATTGTTTGACCCTCTCCTCCCTCGAGACCGCGTGTAACATCACACCTTCCCGCTGCCCCAAGCGCACTTGAATCTGTGGGTTAAACCCGAACGACATAATGCCACTTCGGAAATTCACAGTTGCCTGTACAAAGCCCAAGAAATCCAACCCCAACACCGCTTCCACACTCAGGTCTTTAACAACTGCGAAACTGAAATTCCATGACAACCTTTCTATTTTACAATGTAACTTAGTATTACCCTCGCTACACAAGGTAGCCCCATTTGCTGTCACTAAACGGGATTCCTCACCAGTCGTCAATTTTCTCTTTAAGGAGACATCTGATTTTACCATTCGCTCTCACCACTTCCCACTAATTAAACTCCTAGTCGCTCCCAAATCAACTAATGCCATTCACTCAAGTATTTTCCCCCACACCCCCACTTCACCCATATCACGTTACTTACGCCAGAGTGCTCTTTCCCGCGCTTTCGTTGATAAACAAGGGCTACAAGGTCGCGCTCCCTTCCAGCCCTGGCCCGTTTCCCGGACACTGCTCTCTCAGGTGTCCCGTTTTATTACACTTGAAACACTGTCGATCCTCAACCCTTATTGTGGCCTTCTGGCACTCTGCTAGCCAGTGCCCCTTTCCAACGCAATTGGCACACCTTCCTAGTCGACCAGTGTATTCTCGCGGTAATAATTGCGGTTTTTCCTCTACCTTTCGTAAATCAACGGACATCACATTGTACCTTCGCTCACTATTTTGCCCTCCCGAACCCTTCTTTTCCGAAGCGAATTCCTTAAAATATTCTTTTCACCTTTCCCTGCGACCCTGTAGATCCACTGCCAGCTTCCTTAACTCTAACAAGGACATAGGGTAGGCACATAAATTGCATTCAGCCCTCATCATTGGGGAAATATTTTCCATTATTAAGGCAATCAAGTCCTGTTCCTCCCTGGTCTCTCCCAAGGCTCTACTATAATCAGTAATAGACTCTACAAATGCAATAAAGGTTTCGTTCAGTCTTTTGAAACGTTCTACATACTGCTTTACACATCGGAAACGAACTCCGGCTGGACAAATTCTATTTAAAACATTTTGTCGAAAACAAGCCACTGTACACCTATCCTCATCTGACAAAATCTCCGCCAAAACTTGAGCCAATGGCCCCCTGCATTTCACTGCTATTCCCACCAACAAACACTTTTCCGGAACTTGCATTAGATCTGTTATTCGGGACAATTTGATTAAGAAATCTAAAATAGGTTCTACCTCCCAGCTGTCCACACAAGGTAGTGACTTTATTAAATCCCTCGTCCACCGATCATTATTATCGTTCTCATTGCTTCTCACGACCTGTGGAACATCCTTAACGCTTCTCTTCTTCCTCCCGAAACCACGTAATTACCGTTTGACGCAGCTCGACTGTGGTTTGATCATCAGTTACCCCGACACCTCGTTCGGTCAAATAGATAACCGCCCAAGGCGGTACAAAAAATCCGACGGTGCAGCCATGCCTCGTGATACGCACACACACAACCCTCCCGCTATACCAAACAAAGTGCTTAGTATTATTATCAATCCAACTACTCGCATTTCGTTGCTCGAGAGTGCCAACAAAAGGCCCTTTGCCCCTTAAGGGAGCAGAGTGGCGCAATGAACTTGAGCCAGTCTTAGACACCAAGATGCTGAAGGCCGGTCGCACATTAACTTCTTTCAATACGCATACTGAATGCTTCCAATTCTTCCGGGGCAAATCCCCTCCTAACAAGTAACCATACAAGCTTATAGCGAGTTACTTAAAGGTTCACTCTCGAGCAAAGAAAACAAACTAGTTCAGTGAAGAACTTGCATTTAATGCCCACTTTACACAAAATACAAGAAACATAATTCGATCGCCAATTTGGCTCATTGCACTAATTAAATGCCTCATTACAATAATTTCAAGGCCGAGTTGAATCGTTCTCACCACGCACAATCCTCACCACAATTTTGTACATTGGCCTATTAATTACTTTTAGTCAACTTCATTCACACCATTTGCGCACCTCTTTAGCTTGACAGATTTGTGAATAATTAGCTAAAGTTACTGACGCCGTCTTTATTTTGAACCTCCCCCGAAGTCTTGTATTATGCACACCAACTTGACGACCCAACTTGACCGACGGCCGTCCGCTACTGGTTTCAGAGGCCTTTACCAGGCAATTAACTCCCCAAACGTACCTCCTCAGTCTCAAATTACGGAACATCCGCACCACTGCTCATCAGGCCCCATCATTTTTGAGGGACGGGAAGACTCACCATAAATCTGCCAACCGCAGTACTAGCTACTCTTAAAATGAGTCACTGCTAGACGATCCTTACACTCAGGATGCTCTCGTTCACTCGGTCGCAACCCGCGACCGTCCTGCTAGCCGCCTACCACCTTGTAGCTCCTTCCAGGCCCCTTGGTTCACCATCAAACATTCTCAGGCTTCTAGTACCTATGAAGTTTACTCCACCTAGACCTGAACTAGAGTGAGCGCCTTCCACTCGCGTCGCGAGTCATCGGACCGCTTTCCCAGCACCTCTACCCTCGGCAGACGGAACTAGGTCTCCTCCCCCCTCCAGGCCCTCCCCTCCATGGCCAGTGTAGAAGCAGGACCGGCGGGGAAGGGGAAAACACAACGCCGTCAACCGGGGCGACCCTTCCCTCAAAACAATTTACCAGCCAAACCAAATCCATAGGAATGAAGGAATTCAACTCAACCCTGACTAAACCCCAAAGACAGAACCCCAAAAAAAACATTACTAAAATACTAATAGGGCACTAAAACTCGCCCCAAGACCCAAAGGGTCCGCTCAGGGGAAAGATAAAAAGAGGAAGGCTCCGATGCGGACACTTGTCAAGCGCTCCCAAAAAGCTTCCGCTCAGCTCAGGTGGCGACAGCTATTCGGAACAAGAACAGTGTTTTCTGACTGAATAACGGCGGACAAATGCTGTTTCTTCACTAAGAATAATTGCCATTGGCTGTGCTATACCTGAGTCTCTCACACAAACACACACACACACCCACACACCACGCATACAGAAGAAATGCCCCTGGAAGATACTATAGCATGCCTGCACGGATGAGACACAGTTGAGGTGGTCCAGCGATTGATAGCCATACTTACATGACGCTGCGGAGATTTTGGCCCGTTTTGAGTTAGCGAATAGTCGCACCCATACTTGTTGGGTATCACTGTAACCAGCGCATACTTACCTGTTAAAATAAACCTATATTTCCTTAAAATAACGTACTACTTTGTAATTAAATAATATTTAAGACAGTTTTAATGCAATTTTTGTGTTTAGGGGTCAGAATCGGCAAAATTAGGCTATAGCGAAGACACGGCTATAGCAAAGTTCAAACCCAGAACCATGATATTTCGCTATAACAAGACTCTACTGTAGTTGCAGGAAAATGTTATAAGCAGGAATCAATATTTTCACACCAATAAATGGATATTACACAAAAGTAACTTAAAATGTGATAGATTATGTACAATAAATAAGCTTATAATGAGATTAAATGAGGCCCTAGTTGCTGTGCTATTAGAAACATGATGAATACAAACGTTGTGTGTATAATAGAGGCTTTCTTACATATCTTCTGTATGTTCATGATCATCATTTTCATGATCACAGTCTTTAATATCACTGTAATGTACACTTATGATACATTCCCACACATAAATTTGTTTTTTACAAATGTTTTTAGTCCACAGCTTAGTCATTTTATCTGAAATAATACAGTTAAGAAAAAGTTCACCTGAGTTGTGGTTAATGTCTGAGAAAAAAGTGATGTTATATGCAGGAAATGAAAGCATAATGCTTTATGGGAAAAAGTGGGACCAAAGAAAAGTGATGTTATATACAGGAAAATGTTATGTGCAGGAATGTTATTACAGGGTTGTACTGTATTTGATACGGTCGCGACAGCTTGCAGTGTGTACATTTTGAACTATTGTGATGATGTTTGCATTCGTAACCTGTGAGCGTTGTAATAAACATGATTGATTGTGGCATCACAGAATAGTACACATAAATAAACATGAAAACCTTACCCCTGGACAGCAGGATAACTGTGTACTGTATCTGCATTTATCCTGGTGTTTGTACCTGTTGGGTAACAATGCAACTAAATTTAATATTTTCATTGTTATTTTTTTCCAACACTTGCATTCCTAAAAGGTTGAAATTACTGCGTGGCAACGATAGACGTACAAAGGGAATACAAATGCATTGTTTTTTACTCTTTCTTTATATATTTTGTATGAAGAAACATTTTAACGTATGTTAAGATTTTTAAATACCGTAAAACATGGTTAACTAAATTTTTTTTTACAGGTCTAACTACGTGTATAAGTTGATGTCTGTGGTTGTGCACTCTGGTAGTGCTTCCAGTGGACACTTTATAACATACAGGCTGAGCCATGGCCCGAAATTCAGGTGAGTGCTACTTTCTACTAATTTCTTACATGCCTGTAAAAATTAAGTTTTTTATGAAGAAGTTTAACAATTACCTTCATAACTGCTGTGTATATTACGTTTGTTGTTTAATGTTTTTACAATTTGTTTTATCACAGAGTTAAAATTAGTGGATAAAGGCTCAGTTTCTGTCGCTATATTGGATTCCTTTATTTTTCACTTTTATCAAATTCTGAGAAGAAAATTTGGAACTGGCCACTAGTACGTAAATTCTATTTACCTTTCACTACAGTACAAACACTGCACTTAACTTTTAACATTTATGTCAGCCACTATCAGTCTTAACAATTTTTTTCATATTCTTCATTTGTTTGATTGCAGCCTAAATATACATTAAAAGTTATAAACTGTCATACCTGTCCTGTAGAGCAAAGTACATAGAATTTGCACTATAATAGCAAATTCCGCATTTTTCTTCTCAGAATTTCATAAAAGCAGAAACAAGACAATCCAATACGGTGACTGAAACACAGCTATAATGTGCTGCGGAAATATATGGTCACAAATTACTTACCATGTTGCATTAAAAGTGTTCCATAACCAGATTTCAGACTTTGGTACTGCTGCAGATAACAGTATTCTCTGATGTTATTGTCTGTTTTCCTTGCAGCCTAATTGTGTAGTTAAAGCTGAGTAAACTTATTAATAAAGCTTAGTGCAATTTATGTAAATACTAAAACATGGAAAAAATCGCTGTTAACACGCATATATTACTTCACATGGTTGCCACAAGTATAGAAAACCGGGAAAAGTCAGGGAATTTGAAGTAAAGTCAGTGGAGTCTGAGAAAAGTAATGGAAATTGCAAAAAGTTCTGGAATTTTATCATAACGGTGCTTTTTTCATAATAAAAGTTTCATAAATCATGTTAGTCTCTAATAATTTCCCGTTGAAGTTGCAAATGTTGCTGACGCTGCAAGACCGGCTGTGTAACAGAGTTATATTACGAATGCAATAATTGTACAAGAATTATAGTAATACTGTTGATACAAATTATTGTAGGGCTGCGAAAGAATGAAGTAAGATGGTACCGTAGTTTAGCCAACTAATGTACTACATTTATAACTGTGGCACCACATTTATAATACACTAGACCCTTGATACGAATACTGGCGGTTCCATTTATGACATTCGTAAAATTGCTACCTTCGTAAAATTGATTGAGGCCAATTTTGCCCCCCACCCCTTTACCAAATTATAAAATTGCCTATTTTCTGCAAAGTGTATCTAATGGGGTAGTGATTTTCGTATCGTTTTGCGGGAAAATAAGACGAGTTATTGCTAAAATTGTTACACTCTCTTGGTTACTGTATATCATAATAGACAGTTTCAGTAATAGTTACTACATAGATTTTAAGAACACAAGCAACCAAGGATGTAACTATGTCACTATAGACATAGTCTGCTACCTGATAATTTATTGCATGCTGGTAAACAGTGACGTCAGAGAAAAATTACTTATTATTAGGGCTATGCGGGATCCCGAGTGTCAGGAAATTTCTCGGGAAAAGTGGCTTTCTTGAATCCCGAGCAAGAAATAATATTTCTCGAGAAAAATTTTAAGTGTTTTCAAAAAGTATTTTATTAGCTACCAACCATAATTTGATGGATTCACTATTCAATTATAATAGTAATTAATAAATCACGCTGTCACAATTTGTTCGCAAACAAATTTCAGACATACCTTGTCAGTTTACTCCAAAATATACTTGCGTGCATTGTGAAAAATATAAACGTAAGCGGTAGCTCCCGTGATATGTAAACAAACTGACAAGAGACATTATAAATTACTAGAGTCCAATAACTGCACATCATAGATAAACGGGTTAGGCACGCAAATTTTGAGAAGCTAAATCCATGATTTGGTGAATGAATGAGATTTAAAAGTAAAATCACTATCCACAACACGACACGAATGCTTGCTATTTACGTCGGCCATCTTTGCCATCGCGCACTGCCAACTGTAATTTATTTTGCTGCTGCTAACTGTAATTTATTTTGCTGCCGAAACATTTCAATAATACGCCGTAAGACTACGTAAATATCACACAATAAATAAATTGTTTACCAGAGCTTTAATGTTCTTCGATATAAAAAGAGAGATTTCGCTCAGCTTCATCAAAGCCCATTTTTAAAATTCCATAACCATCCATGCTGTCCTGAAGACAAATGGAGGTGTAGTTGGGAGTAAAGTAGGCTGCCATTACTGCTTACACATTTTTAATGCAGACGTTTTCTTTTAATTAAATTAAGCAAAGTCCACATGCTTTATGACGTTGAAGAAGTCAACAAACTTTTGGGGTGGGCAGATCTGCACCAAATATCACGTGAACAATTCACCCAATCAGAAGCCACATCGGTGTCCACAACATCAA
>PNEQ01000953.1:83848-118624 GCA_003012365.1 Medauroidea extradentata | reverse complement strand
ATACGGTTGACATTGGATAATTCATTAGCTGTAACAAAGTGTTCCTTTTCAAGGTTAATCAATTTACTTCTTCCATTGGACTTCTTATGCGCTATTTCAGGTTGAGCCTTAGCCATAGCTACTCTTTCTTCTGCCTGTACCTCTTTCCTAATAAATTTTATAAGATTGTTCATCTGTTCTTTCAAAGGTGCTTCGATATCACTGTTTGTTCGTTCCCAATTTAACAATGTTTCTACAGGCAGACAAGACTCTATCAAAGGAAGAAGAATGGCAGCATAAGTATCGGACATTATATCTAAGGTTTCTAAAGCCCTTAACTGTGATTCTAGTTTATCGTAAAGTAGAGACAATGTTTTATCTTCTTGATCCACAACTAATTTCATCAATTCTCTGATGTAAAATTGTATCGTACTCAGAGAGGAAGAACTGTGAAGGTACCACATCGGTTAAATCTTTAATTGTGAAAATATATGTAATTTTGAATACAAAATTAGATGGGAGAATGTGAGAAATGAACTATGTAACAAAAAGAAAAGAGAATTGATGTACGTCTTTGGATGAAAAGAGTAGCTGTCTTTTCTTGATATCTATGAAATAAATAAAATAAAGACTGAAGTTTTACATATTGAAAATAATTGTTAATTTTCTTTATGTAAAACTTCAGTCTTTATTTTATTTATTTCATAGATAACAAGAAAAGACAGCTACTCTTTTCATCCAAAGACGTACATCAATTCTCTTTTCTTTTTGTTACATAGTTCATTTCTCACACCCGGCTCGTTCATAATGGACGTTGTGTTGTTCCTTCGCCTCACTTCACCCTCCTCGTATCTTAAGTCCCTGCTCTTTATCTTTGACGTGGTTTATATTTTTTAAACGCAAATTAATACATATATCAAAAATGTATTCTTACAGTTTTAATACTTGTAGATCATCATTTGTATCTAATTTTTCTGTTGCAATATACCAGACGGAATTTTTTGCCTCATTAATATCACATATTTTGTCGTCAAAATAAGCCAAAATGAAGCAAAATATTTTTTTGCTAGCAAACGGTACATTATTTTTAAAAAACGCAAAGTTAAAATTTGCACATTAAAATTTTAAAAATTCACACTGAAACTTTATTTTACGGGCTACTACTTGACATATTTTAAAATTCATTGCAAAAAATATTTCTGTTTTTAAAAAATCCTTTAAAGAGGCAAAAAATCAAAATTGCATTAAGTATGTTTAAGTACAAATTTTTTTTTTGTAATGGATTTAAAACGTGTCAAGGACGAGCCCGTAACGTGTAGGGTCTAGTTTCATTTATGTGCATTGGCTTTTGTGGCTTATAAGAACTAAAAACAAGCAAATTTTGACTTTGAAGTGCCATTATAGGAAAACTGCTTGAACTATTTTTTTTGTAAGAAGAATGTGTACTCCAAAGTAACGTCTACAAAATTAACACTATTTCATACAAATATGAAATTATGACTTTTCCCAACTTGAACGCCCTCAAGACCTCGTTGTTAAGTCCTATGGAAAGGTACGATGTCGAGAGGACGACTGGAATACTCGATAGTCAATAGTCATCAAAATTCGATGAATTTTTTTTTCTTAGTAGATATTTTATCAGCGAAAGGTTTTTTATATAACTATGCAGTAGTATGCTTTATTTTCGAATAAAAAATTAAAAACTTATTTCAGAAAAATAATGGCTTGAAACCACAAAATCTACAAAAATGGAAAACTGTGATTTTTATCATTTTAAGTATGATAATATCTAGAGCTCTATAGTTACCGAACTTCAAAACTACTCGTTTTTCCATTTGAAAATAATTTTAACATCTGTAAACCTCTCGCACAGAGATTTTCGGATAGTAAAATTATTTTTCAAATGAGAACGCGAGTATTTTTAAAATTCGGTTTCTATATAGGCCTATGTATTATCATATTGACAATTCTGAAAATGACAGTTTTTAATATTTGTAGATTTTGCGGTTTCAAGCCCTTATTTTTTCTAAAAAAAAAAAAAAAAAAAAACGTTTTATTTTTTTACTCGAAAATAAAGTACACAGTAAAAAAAAGTTGTACATTTACAAGGAAATTCTTGTAACGTAATATCAGAACATTATCAGTCAGATAATAAAAGTAAGATGTCGGAAACATTTTTAAAGTTGTTACAAATATCGTAAACAACTTTGGGAACTAGTAAAATAATGCTAATGAGCAGATTTTTCGAATTAAAACTTAAAACAAAATAAACCAAGGAGACCTTTCACATTTTACAAAACATTTCGTACTTTCACAAAAAAATTTTTTGGAAACTAGTTTCGAAAAAAATTTTTTGTAACACTACAAGAAATTATTGTAAACTGAACCAGATATTAGCTGTAAATATACATATATACATGTAGATTTACAGAAATGTTTGTAAATATACAAAGAAATTTGTAAATTTACAAGATTTTTGTAAATTTTACAAAATATTTTCGTAGTGTTACAAAAAACTTTTTTGGAAACTGGTTTCCAAAAAAACCTTTTTGTAAAAGTACAAAAAATGTTTTACTGTGTATACTACCGCATAGTACTATATAAATAAACGTCTGCTGATAAAACATCTACTCGGCAAAAAAATCGCACAAAATTCTAATGAGTAGTTCAGATTTTATTGACGATTAAGTGTTCCAGTCGTCCACTTGACATCGTAATTTGTCACACCCCTTAAGGGCCGTTAAACTTTCTCACATCGCCTCCGTGCCAATCTCCGGCAAGCCGATGCCTAAGAGTGCCCAGCCGTACGTCTGTATTCCGGGGTACTTTACCTTGGTCCTCGGGTAACGTCATAAGACATTTATCTACTTATTTATTTAATAAAAATATAAAATCATAACCGCCACAAATGAATGGACGACATACATACTGTCGAAGAACCGAATATTTACTTTAGAATTTTGTTTACAATTGGTTTCAAGTTTATTCTTGAAACTTTTGTTTGTTACAATGAAAGGTACACTGAAAAAGATTTTGTGGTATGGTTTGTCAGTATGGATCCCGGCAATATTTTTTGCTGTGGTTACAAAAAAAAAGTTTTGTAGTCACTGCAAAACTTTATTGGGAGCTCCAAAAGTTTTCTTTTGGGCTCTACAAAAAAAAATTTGTAAGGTCCATAATGACAAAATATTTTGTGGTGACCAATGAGATTTTTTTATGTAATTTATGACGAACATAAAAACATTCAGTATTTGTATATTGACATGTACACGTACAGGTACCATGAAATAAACGTCATGAATACGCTTTTCATGTAGCGTTAACTGTACAGAACCTTTAACACTGGAGTAAGTGTTACGGATATTCACTGTGCCGTATTTATCGAGCTTGTAGGTTGGAGGTGAAAGTATGAAAGTAAGTTGGCTTTGCTAACCTAACTTACACCAACGTAACTTATTTTTGAAGAACAATTTGTGTTGAAATCAATTATTTCTCAGTGGATGAATTTTTTAAGATTTTTTTAAAACAAAAACATTCAACTTGAAACGTCTTAAGACAAACGTCTTCATTGAGAAGTCTGGCCAGTACGCGACATTGTATTGCATAATTTTTCGCATTTTTTTTTTCAGTTTAGAAAAAAAATATTACATGCACAATTGTACATACAATTCTATTTACTTTGCGCTACAACGCAGAAACATAACACGACTGAGCTGTTAACGTGTGTATATGCCGCTAATTATGAATATAAAATTGACTAGACTGATTGCAGTGTAATTATGCATTAACAATTCAGCCGTAATACCTGTATTGTAGCGCAAGAATTTGTGGCACAGTCGTAGATTTGACCCTCTTCTTTTCAGGATTTGAAAAGAAAAAGAAAAAAACAGAAAGTAAAAATAATCCTATATGGCGAGTAAAGACGAGCATTGAAAATAAAATATGAGTGAATAGAACTTTAAACATTTTCAATCCTGCGACAATTTTTTAATAATTCGTAATTCGAATTCGTTTTAGAGACTTATGTTTAAATTTTGTCAGTTAAGGAGAAATCTCGTCTCACATTTAAACACGGTAACTGTAACTTAGGTTGGCGAAGTTCTGCAGAAACCGAAAATTGGTACATTATTCATCCGGGTTCTAAAAAACTACCTGTTGCACGTATGGACGCTATGTCATGTCATAGTAAGCCGCAGAAATAAGCGCAGTTCAGCTTCGAACCACAGTACCTAATGTACCGCACCCGACCGAGACACCGAGACCCAGAAATCCTAACCGTGATCGATGGTGGCTAACAACTCTAAGTTCAAGGTCCAATAGATTTCAGCTGGCTTCGACAATTCGAGTAGGAGAACCAAAATATTACCTACTTTACCCTTAAGCTGTGTTTTACAGACTTGCTACTACAGACCCTTAAAAAACCATACTAAAACAATGCGTGTATAATACTTATCCTACGCATAAATGCAATATTTTATTTGCTACAATTTTTTAAGAATCATACAATTGAATTTTTTAACCAATATATTTTACTTTTGATTGTTGCTTGAGATATTGTAGTTTTAGGCCGTAACTATAGTGCCCTAATGTCAGATAATGCTGAACCCACATAGGATATTTCCGGTAAACAAATTCTCTCTTACGTTTGCACTCTCATTGGACTTTAACAGCGGGATGAGCAACTATGCAGATATCTGGACGAAATAATTAATAGATGTTTGTGAAACTAAAACGAGTTTCTGAGGTTAAAGAAAGACTGAAGACGGTCGAGCGTCTTGAGCTTAGAGGCGATGACATCGTCATTTGTGAGCGAGAGTAAGCCTTAAGGGCGTTCTAGCGGGAAAACATCATAATTTTATATTGTTATGAAATAGTGTTCGTTTTGTAGACATTACTTAAGAGTACATTTACCTCTAACGAAAAAAAAAAATTGCCTCAGCCAGTTTTCTCGTAATGTCACTTCAACGTCAAAATTTGCATATTTTTACATCATACAAAACTTGAAAACCAGTAATTATATTGAAATGGAAAAAATCACATCAAAACTACACGTCACTGTCTACGGCTTGAAGCAAATAAATACCCATTATAAAATATATTTGTGTTTAAATTAAATTTCTAAAAGTAACAAAAATAATTTCAATTGTTTTATTTAACATATTTTACATTTTTTGTAGTGGGTTTTATATGCTACAAGCCATAGACAATGACACGTAGTTTTGATGTGAATTTTTCCATTTAATTATGTTAACTAATTTTCAAATTTTGTATGAAGTAAAAATATGCAAATTTTGACTTTGAAGTGCCATTACGGGAAAACTAGCTGAGCTATTTTTTTTTCGTTAGAAGTATATGTACTCTCAAGAAATGTGTACAAAACTAACACTATTTCATACAAATATAAAATTGTAATTTTTCCCCACTTGAATAACCTTAAGCGCCTGCGCATTTCCAGATCCCAGTCGCGTTTGTTTTATTCTGAATACACGGAACTAAAAGAAGAAACTCTATTATTGTGTCACAGCAACTAATAGCCAACAAGTCAAGTTGGGACTTCACATCAAGGTTTTTTTAATTATCTGTAAAAACTGTAGGAAAATGTGATTTATTTCTTTGATTTTTCTTTATTTTGTTACTTATTTGCTTACATTTAGCGTTATATCTAAAAATACAACATATAAGTTTCCTGTAAACAGTGTGCTCAACGTACACTGGTTAGTCTCCCCGAAAACAAAACACAATCATGCGAATGTTCTTCTCTTCTTCCTATCCTGTAACAACGGCTTTTTAATAAGGATAAAATTTTTAAATATATTTTTTTCGATGAATCAATTTTAAATGTCGCTCATTAAAATAATACGAGAAAATGTCACATGAAGAACGCATCATATTTTCAGTACTTCTTTTCTAAAACGTAATTCTGAAATTTGTATTTGTATTATAATTGTCCCGGTGAGAATTAATATAGTTGAACTAAACATTTCTAATGGAAACACCATGGCTGCAAACTAGATGGGCTAGTGCAAGGTAAGGTAATTAATTAGCTACGCTCGTATTGCCAAATCGTTAAACAAATTTTCCTAACATCTAGAATCAGAAAGCAATGATGAAAAATTCAACATGGCGGGGCATTTAAGGTTGAAGTTTCCTTAAAATCGTTTGTGATATTAGTTTTATTATTTAAAAATAAAGCCAAGTATGGCATTATATAACTTCTGAACAGTTGTTTTGTGTCAGATTTGTTTATATAGTCCTTACCATGTTGAATTAAGAAATTGTAATTATTGATTAATTATTTATTCATTGATTTCAGGCCCATGCCAAACATTATTAGTAATATTTAGCACACCTTAACTTTCAAAAATATATTAGGAGCTGATGCATATCATTAACGGCTCTGAATTTCTAAATTTAATTATGAAAATGAGTTACGAGGAGAAGGTCATAAATCCCATAGCCAGGATGACATAAAGGAAACTACCCCCTCAAGTCAGTGGCTTAGCTAGGCTTTCATTTTAGAACACGAGGTACAAACTTGGCATACCTGAAAAAAAAAACGTAAATTTTCTACCGAATTAATAATATTTGTAACAGAAAGACACTTCTAAAACTGTGCCAAGTCCTCAAGAAATATATTCCGTTTACATAAAATCTACGGCACATAGGGTTGCAAATGAATTAACCTACAACCAAACAACCAGTTTGGAATTTTCATCTACATATATTTTTGTTATTTATAATACTTTACACACTGAGAACCAAGCATAAAATACCGTTCTGTTTAAACTTCAGTCTGCCACAAAGTGTCGGCGGCCATTGAGCGAGGGTGAGTTCTGGGAGGGGACATGTCACCCCTGTATCCCCCCTCCCCCGTACCTACGCCACTGTCTAAAGGCCCTTTCACACGATCAAATATTTCTTGAATTCAATTTATTGAATATCATGTCGGTTCAAGAAATTTTATTCAATACAGGTAGAAGGGCCCACTTGAAACGTTATCACACTATTTTTAACGAATTATGCACAAAACAAATAATGTACCTATTTTACAATTATCTACTAATTTTGCACGACACAAAAATATGTGATTTAGATATTCAAAAATGTCTTCTTATTTTTGTTTATATTAATTAAAAAAACAATGCTCCGTTTTATTATTAATAAGGTTAAATCCGCATACAGAACTCAACTAAAAAATAATTTGAATTAATACTGTCAGAAAAACCTCTACTCCATTCTAAAATATTTTGATTCAAGAAAATTTCAAACATGTTCGAAACTAAAATCTTTGACGAAATTCACCACAGTCAATAAATTGAAAGACAAAATAGCCGCGGTTATGACGTCAACATGGCGTCACACGACATTCAAGAGATTGAATTCAATAAATTTGATATAAAATTGAAGCAAAATTTGATCGCGTGAAAGGATCTTAAGATAGTAATATTGAGAGTAGAAGCAGAGAAGTGATGGTAGCTCACCTGAGGAGAAGATCTCGCTCGACTGCAGTGAAGGGAAGCCCTGACACTCACCGACGCCTCGTTATATAAGCGGGGCGGCGACAGACGACGTGTTACGGTACCCGCTGCCACCAGGGGGAAGGAAGAAGTACTGGGAGGGGGAGGGGGAGTTGAAACAGGAGCAAACACTGCGGGGCTGCATTGTGAGGTGCGGGCCAGCTTCCGGAGCCATTCGAGGCGCGTCGCAGGGCACAAAGGGGCGGCCGTCCATTCAGCCGGGCGGCGCCTGAGGTCAGTAGCCCACAGCCCGGGGAAAACATCTCAGTCGTTGTGGCTCGTCGTGACCTTGTTCCAAACTCCGCCACAACACACCCAACACTCAATATATCCCGTCTCACACTTGCAGGATTAAGGCCTCTGTCTCCAGCAATTTTCAATGTCATGTTTTTATTTTTGTACCTGATATGCTTTCTTCTTATTTTAGACATAAATTGTAACTCAATTTTGCTCTAATGAAATTTTTTTATTTCTTATAGTTTTTGCGTAGTGACTCGTAAACGTCAAAATTTGCATTCTACGGTTTTATGTACGCCACTAAAACTAACTGAAATAACAAACTGAAAAAAAAAATTGACAGTGAATACGATGTTGTAGACTACAAGGTCTCCTACATAAAAATAAATAATAACATATTTTGGTATTAAAAAAAACTGAAATTTAAAATTGAAAGTTAAAAAATTCAAGAACTTTTTAAAAATGCAGTTTTTTTTAATATATACGAGAAATTGTTGTATCTTTTAAGGAAAGTAATTTAACAACTTAGACTGTCGAGGCGCGATGTTAATATTGTATAAGGTTATCTGAAAAGCGAATAGCAGGTTCCACAATTTTCTATTTATGGAACAAGCCAATGTTTAGAAAAATAATGTGATCTGCCACAAGAAGAAAAACTGTAATAAATTTGAATCTCAAATTTTCTCAGTTTTTATGGTTGTTTGATTTTTTTAAAGACTTCTGCTGTAAACACAGCGCTAAAAATGTGAATGATACTCATATGTTACCGAGGTTGTGGTTTCGCACTTTGGGAGTTTGTGTGATGAAGAAGAACAGAGCATCAGTGTGGCCGATACGGACGATCGAGCTCAACTAGACTTGTTTGATGAAGGTGGAGGGGTGGGGAGGTGGATACAATTTGTTCCTTCCGTGGACGTTGACCTCTTCCCTCGTGCATCATTACCCCGGCGACAAGCGGACTGGCACGTCACAGCTCACAGGTGCTGCATTCTGCCGAGTCATCGTGATGTTCGGCCAAGTCAGCCCCTGAAACAACCCGCTGCTGGCCCCGGGCTCTGATGACGTGCTGGCGATCACTTGGAGTAAGAGCACGTGGCGAATACATTTAAGGGTATTGGTGCATTGAAAACACAAAATTCTTTATAACTACAAATGGTTACTTTAAGAGTGGCCACAGAGGTTATCTGCTTAAAGTTATGTGTCCTGAGAACAAAATTGGTAGTTGCAGTGCATTCATGAGACTTTTGCCAGGAATTTATAAGTTCATGCACAGTTTCAGAAGGCCGGTTCGTGAACATGTGTTATGTGGTATCATAAGTGAGGAAGATAATGAAAATAAAAGCTTCGCTTTATAATTTGTACTTAAATTGCTGATTACGGATTCGCAACCCCACTTAGCGTACCTACGCACGTGCATAGGATTTTTTCGTTACATTCAAAACACCATAAAATCAAGATGGGAAAACTTGGTAAATATCAAGAATAGCTACTCATCGTGTACCGGCCAAACTATTGATTTTAGACATGTAGTTTACTGATGACAAATGTTTCTAGTGATGTCCTAAGTAGTCCTGCATAAATAATTTTTGTTAGGTTAGGTTTTTTAGGTTAGTTTAAGTTAGGTTGTTAGGTTACTTTAATTTAGTTTGTGTTAGTTTATGTTAGTTTGGGTTAATTTAAGTTAGTTTAAGTCAATTTAAGTTAGATAAGTTTAAGTTATTTTAGTTTAGGCTAATTTAGGTAACCTAACTTTACCTAACCTAATGGTAGGCCTGATTCACAATGCGCAGTCAGCAGTCGACTGCCGACAGCCGACAGCTGGCAGTTGGCAGTCGGCAGTCGAATACAATTCATAATGTGCAGTCCAGCAGTCATTATGTGTTTTGCATTATTTTTAAAAACAGCTATTTAATAATTGGCCATATTTTGAACATATTGTCTTTAAATTTGAAGAATTGCTTAGTTTGCTTTTAGAACCATATATAATACCTTAAAACTAAATTTTTTTACTTCACGTGGTTACGAGAGTAACGCCTGATTGGTTGGAATTTTTCGGCAGTCGGGAGTCCAGCAGTCAGAGATAAAGTTCGCCATCTCCGACTGCTGAACTGCGCACTGCTCGACTGCGGGCTGCACATTGTGAATACACACATCTTAAGGTACATATTAATATCTGACAGCCGACAGTGGACTGCCGGCTGCTGACTGCCGACTGCGCATTGTGAATCAGGCCTTAGGTTATGCCAGGTTAGATTACCTAACCTAACTTAACCTAACTTAGCCTAACATAAACTAACCTAATATAACTTAAACTAACCTAACCCAACGTAAACTAACATAATCTAACTTAAATTAACCTAAACTAACTTAAACTAACCTAACAACCTAACCTAAACTAACCGAAAAAATGTAATCTAACAAAAAAAATTTTTACGTAGGACTGCTTAGGACATCACTAGAAACATTTTTCATCACTAAATTATATGTCTAAAATCAATAGTTTGGCCGGTACACGATGAGTAGCTACTCTTGATATTTACATAATTTACGACAAAAAGAGGAAGCCTGTATAAAATTATTAATATTAAAGTAGTCTACCCTTCTAGCGAATACTAAAACCTAGATTCACAGCTACTATTTACCGTACGTAGGTAAGGAGTAGAATATAGAGAGTTGATCAACTCAGCCAAGCGCGTATTCATACTACGTGGTGATTTGAATGCTTGCATGCACTCTCTGTGTTTCTACTTTAACATGCACGTGCGTACGCTAAGTGTTGCGTTTCTTGTGAATGCAACTTTATGCTGAACACAATAAGTACATGTTTTTGTAATATAAACAGAAACATTTCTAAGAACGTACACCATAGTGAGAGAATGTTATTGAGTCGCACAAAACCCACAAGTAAAACCAAGAAATGCCAACGTCACCAGTTGTCAAGTAATAAATAAAATACACTCAATTCCGAAAATAAACACATATAGTTAGCGAAAACAGATAACACTGGGTTTCCTTTTTGTTACAAGTGGTTTTTCTGGGACTCAGCAATATTCGTTCACTATTGCGTACGTCCGTGAAAAAAAAAAAACGTTAAACTTATAATGCACCCCAGTTTCCTTATTCGTTTAAATATCACAGATTTTTATAATTCAGTACAAAAATTAACACTCTTAGAAAATACTTTATGCCAACATTGAGAGCAATAATTTTCTCCAGAGTGATATGTTTCTGACTAACCATCGTTGACGCCAAAATGTTGTACATTTTCTTCTGGTGCAAGAGGTTGTACTAATGCGCACGTGACTCTATGACCAAATATTTGCTCACAGAGTGGGTAAAATGTGCTTCTAAGACTGTATTTTACTGTTCCTATTTTGACTTTCTAAAATACGTATGGTTCAGTGACAGTTTTTAGCATTACTTTGCCTCTCGCGCCTATTTTATTAGTCAGATTATTGGCAGGGACCCGGAAATTCCGCGGGTTCATTCTGTTTGTTAGTTTTCGAACTCCCGTACATGTGAGTTACTGTCGTTATTGTGTGTGTGTTTATGAAACTTGACCTCTTGGACTCTGGACCAACAGAAAATTCAGCATGGAAACAGTTACGGACTCCCGCACTATCTTGTCCAGTAGCGGCGGACAGTGGGACATGAGGGACAGGGGGACACTATCCCTCCCCTAGAACAGAGCGAAGGGACAGTATAGGCAATTTTACCCATCCTAAGTTTAAATATTTAAAAAATATTTCAATTTCTTCCAGCTGTGTATTCAATATTTAAACTCTAAAACTACCTAAACAACCACCAATTCGCACAATGAAACCAAACATTCCCGCTTTAGTAAAGTTGTTCTAGGAAAAAATTCGGAACTAAATTTCTTTTAACGATCCTGCCCCCCCCTTTTTTTTTTTTTTTTTTTAGAAGAATACCTTTCGCGCCTCTGACCTTGCCAGGTGTACGATTGAAACCAATGAACAAGCAGCTTGAGGCTAAGAATGCACAAAGAACTGTAGAGTCCAGCCGGTGGCCGTTGAACCCACGGCATTCTCGGGTATTTAGTTGTTTCCGTGAACTTCTCGCATTGACAGTCACGTCTACAGTCAGAAAAGACGACTGAATCACTCCTTCATATTAGAGTGTGCAACCGACAACTGACAGTCAAATCACGCAGCATGATGAGTATGGAGGGACGTGTTGCTCGACCCGAGTAAAGTGGCGCAGTGGTGCTGAACTTGTTTTCGGAAGGACCCGGGTTCGATTCCTGAACCAACCATCCCGATTTTCGTTTTCCAATGTTTTCCGAACTCAGGCGAAAGTATGGATGGTTCCTAAGGCTGTATCTTAATTTTCTTACAAGTACTTTCGTATCCGTACTTGGCGCCACTTATGGCGTCACCAAGTATGTAGTAACATTATCCTAATTACTAGTTCAGTACGCATTTGGGAATCGTGCCGGACGATGCCGCTGGTCGGCAGGTTTTCTCGGGGATCTCCCGTTTCCCCCGCCTATGCATTCCGGCGCTGCTCCATACGCACATCAATTAACCCCCCCCCCCCACCCGCGCTAAAGACCACGATTTTAAGCGTTGACCAAAATCTCTCACTCGCCAGTTTAGTACACATAGGGTCTACTCTTGACAAGTACACGAAATTGCATACTTGTTGAGTGCTTCAGCATAATAACTTCGACCGCCATATTGTTTTTATGTTATTAGAGATTATAATATAGGACTACAGATGAACTGTTAGCATGCATTTTCGTAACTGCTTTCAACTGTAAAATCCACCATCTGTTTTTACTTTGTGTCTTGTAAATACTTTCCGGAAAAATAATATGTAGTTAAATTATTTTTAAAACATTATTTTAATTAATTAATTTTTTATCAGTCCAGCACTGTAAACATCCCAAAGTAATTTTTTTAAACTACAATCCCGTATAATTTTATAATTATATTTACCCGGTACTGTTATTGCCGCCAGAGTCTGGCATTGATAGCCGCTGGCCTCTGAATAATCTGGACAAGTTAGTCTGCATACCAGAGGCTTTGTGCGTACTTAGTTATATACTGACTATTCGGATACAACTAAACTACAGGTTCCTTCCCAGTATCCTGCTTGTCAGAAATGGTGTTTACGTCTCAATGGCCACGCTGTTGACGAGACGTTACGTCCTACTTACCTACCTACGTACTGAGCGCCGTACGATGGACGTGACTGACGTAATGAGGACTGAGATCGACGCAAAGGTTTGCGCGCTAGTTTCATACCAAGCGCCAGGCCCACGTGACTTGAATAGAACAAAGTAATACTTACCGAAGGTTGCCGAAGTGGTGGGCATATACAGTGCTAATTTATACGACGAAAATTCAAGTCATTAATGATAAAACGCATGGAAATTATGCATCTGTGCTGGCGCATCTAATAAAAAAAATAATAAATTTTATTTCGTATATTAAGCGTGGTGGACATTAGGACATTTAAAAAAAAATTTTTTTCGCGTGTATGGCAGCTCTGGGTAAGATAACCTACATTTAATGAATTCCAAATAATAAATATCCAAATGATTACGTTAATATTTATTCACAGTTAAAAAATATAAAAATAGTACAATAGTATCCGAAAGTCATCACACACATCCAAAGTCACCTCACTCGACCAAAGTCACCCCACACGTCCAAAGTCCTCTCTTGCGACCAAAGTCAACCCCCGCGACCAAAGTCACATTACTCGACCAAAGTCCTCCCACGCATCCAAAGTCACCCCATGTGCCCAAAGTCACCAAACGCGTCCAAAGTCACTCCATTTACGGTATTTAAAACAATTCGCGAATTATAACAAGACATATTTTATGTGATGGCAATGGACGAGGTCGGTCACGTCGGAATCGAGATTGTAATCAATTCATGTTCTAATGTTGGAAACATCGTAAAGAAAAATTCTATCATTTTCGGACGTCTTCTGTGAAAATAAGGTTATTGCCATTTAACGTAGAATCGTAATTAATAACGTTCAAATTCAGTGTTACTTTCCGGTAATAGACTAGACTCAAACTGCTGTAGAATTGACAGTGTCGTGACCTGCCGCAGAGAATGCTTCTGTCCTGAATCGAAATGCCCAATGTCGGGAGCAGCCAACCCCAAATAAAGCCGTTACACATGTAACTGGCGTCACATTGAAGCTCGTGACCAATGTAATCACAGATTATACAATGGTATGTGCAGATATGTGCAGTCTAGTAAGCCACCGAATAATAACGCGAATTTTACAGGTTTTGATTATAACTAGAGACCTAAAATATTCTCGTTTTCTTTTGGGCACAAGCTAGAATTCCAAGAATTGTAAGTTTGTATCACTTTCGTAATTGGCCTTTGGCTTATTTGACACCTCCTGGAAGTAGCTGAGCCAATAATAAATATGTACCTAATACAGACATGTATATAACAGCAAGCAGCTAATAAGAATCTGCTGTCTGCTTCAGTTAACAAATATTCTTGGAGACTAGCCTACACGTCAGTGAACCTGCGAATTTTTCCGGTCTACAATAATAACTCACTTGTTACACTCTGTGCCAAGAACAGTGATTTGGAAACCAGTTATTATTTAACTGATCCTGTATGTTAAATTTTTTTTTTCATCTATTTACACCTCTGAATAGTAACAACAAAACTTTCTCCCGGATAATCTATGGAGGACGCGTATATGCATGTGTGTGTGTGTTTATGTACCGTATATGCCATCATTTTCTGATTACAGGATGGGATGGTAGCCCACCGCCAACCCCAAACCAGGAGGACCAGAGAAAAATGAGGGATGACATATACTGAGTACCTACAGATGGAACAGTGACGAGATTCAATGGCGGGGGAGGCGGAAGTTCCCGAGAAAAACCACCAACCAACGACAACGTCCGCCACGTTACCTACGTACGAAAAATTCGGTACCAACCACACTGGGGAGGAGCCCGCATCGCCTTGCGTCGAGGCTGGTGGCCTGACCACTTAGCCGCCGTTGCTCCCATATTCGTCTTACAGGAATTGGACAATTATAGTTACCTGGAGTATAATACATAAATCGTCACGAATGTTCACGTAGTAAAGCAGGCTTCCGTAGCGTGGTCGGTAGCATTCCGGCCTACGGTACAAAAGGTCCTTGGTTCGAATCCCAGCACGGCCATGGAAGTTAGTGTTCTTTACTTAGGTTTATACGATATGTAAGCCATCCTTTACTAAGCCCAATGGCATAAAACTGGGAGACGTAGTTAAGCCCTCTAAAATAAAAAATAAATCGTAATTAAAAATTGTACATTTAAAGATTCAAGTTTGTTGTTTAATTTAGAAATTTCAATAATTTATCCAGTTCAAGGCGTGTAACCTCTCAAACACGTCTAGTTCAAAGCTCAATCAAACGTCTATGCTAAGTAATTTTTTTCACATTGGTGCAAAAAAAAAATCCTAAATTTTTTTTAAACAGAATGCTTTGAAAAAGTTAAGACGAAGAGCAGTCATAAGATGCACAATTCTACATAGGCGTTTTGCCAAATGGTATACCGTTCGTTTGCAAAAAAAAAAAATAATAAGAAAATATATTTTGCTTGATTTAAGCTTTTCTTTTTCATAGCAAAATTTGTGATACTTCAAGCGCAAAAAAAACTGAAAAACTACTGGGTTTATTGCTACCAAAAAATTAGGTAGGCCTACAAATTATGATATATTTGTGACAAAACAATGTAGGGAATTTGCTATAAGAAATGTTTTATTTCATTGAAGAAAAATTTTTACAAATCACTGTAAAACTAACGGGCGTTGCCGTAAGACCTTTCGTGTGACCGTGGCCTAAGTTTCTGCTAGTTCAAACCGTCAGCTCGAACGTCTCGAGATATTCAAGTGAAGAGGAAACGAAGAGAGTCATGCCCTCGGAGGTTATTCCATTCAGGTTGAGTGACTCTTGGAGGATAGACATGTCCCTCTGTGTTATTTCGAGTGGGCCATCGACCCCCACCCCCTCCCCAGTTGTGTGCGGAGTGTACCGGACCGAGTAGATCAAACATTCGTGCCGCCACTGCTGCCGTACAGTCGCAGGCACATGCACATGGGAACTACCGCTGAGCGGAGCCACGCAACACGCAGGAATATGGTAAATATCCGTATGTTCATAAAAGTATGTTACAAACTTTACCGGATGATTCCTTGTATAAAATGAGGTATATGTAATGCAAGTTTTTTGACTAGTGAAAATATTTAGGGAGAAATTCACAATTGTAAACTGGCATTAAAAAACCACACTTGTTAAAAGAACCAAAAGTAAGAAGAACTAAATAATGCGTTTCCTGGCGCGGTTTAGTAATTACAACATCTGCAATCAGTGAAAAAATGGTTTCGAATACCTTTCACCTTCATTATATAATAGGGTTTGTCAAGATTTTTTGGTATATAATTTTGTATCATTTATTAATAGGGTTTTTTCAAGATTTTTTGGTATATATTTTTTTATCATTTAAGTTTGTCAGCTATTAAATGGCAAAGTTTGTAGCAAGAAACAAAAACAATCGACGTGTCACAAAACCTTCAAATGAACCACTTTCGTGAAACTTTACGTAATAATATGGAGTCGTTACAGGTAGGCAAGACGTGTTACACAGGAGGTTCGAGTAACCCCATTATTTAATTTAGGTTAAAAGTATTTGAAACAACTTCTTTTTGCACGAATACAAACCTTATTACTAAAACGCACCCGGAATGCCATTCTTTATTACTCCTTATTTCGGTTATTCTAACAAATGTTGGCAATTTTCAATTGCGAATTTCTGCCTTAAGATTTGCATCAACCAAAAACTTGCATTATGAAACTTTGACTCATTTTTTACAAGGACTCATATCGCAAAATTTGTAACATACTTTCATAAACCTTGTCACTTAAAAGATACGCCTTAGCTATGGTGAGGGCAACGTTTGGTGATCATGGAGCAACGAAGAAATGCAAGGGCAAGAAAGCTGAAACCCTCTGGCCAACGGCAACGTCTGCACATTTCACACATGAAAATAGGAAGCAATATCCGCCAGGAATGCAGAAGCGAAATTATATCACATGAACAGCAAACTCGACCCGCGCGAACCAGCAAATATGGCCGAAATTCGTTCGCCAATCATCAGCAGCTATAAGGATAAAATTCAGTTCGAACATTAACAGGCTATACTGAGGTCAAGCTGACCTTGTTTTTTTAATGTAATAATATTGAAGGGGGTGCAGTCAGCATTTCCTGCGATAGCCTGGTTCAAGACTACAACAACTCGAAATTCGTAGAATTGATGTATTGGAGCTTAAAATTTTATTTCTGGCTGTTGCGCGGTATAACTTCTGTCTCAAAGAGTAAATGTAATTATGTGTTTGATTCTAAAAATACATAATTGACAAATGACAGGTACGAAGGCTGTTCGCGATTAGTAAGAAATAAGTAAAGAAAAAAAATATTTTGATTTGCCGTCTTGGGCTGGGCCATCAAATTATGTGTTGAGAAGTGAGGTTATGGTTCGACAACCCAGGGCCAAATTATACACGTTGCTTTGGTAACCAATTAGGGTTTTTTTCACGTATCAGTATAGCGGATGGTGTCCTCCCCCTTATCATCCCTCGTCCTACAACATGTGCCATGTTTCATCTGTATGTTTCTCTAACCTCTGATCAGCATGTGTAGGCCAGAACATATCCAGACTAATAAATGTCACTCTCAAGCATGCAGTAGCCAATCAGGCACAAAGCCCCTGTGTAGATAATCGTCTGACCGATAACCAACCGAGCACACTTGAGCCAAAGACACTGACAAATAATTTCTATCCGATTAAGGACATGTTCTGTAGTAGTTTTTTTCTTTCACATTGGTATAAATAACTCGAATGACTTCCAGGAAAAAAAATTTCAAGACTGCGCACAGTAACACAATCCACAGATGTATGTGGGATTTTTTTTATTTGCAAAATAATGCACAGTTCACCCGTAAAATATATTTTCATTAATTGTTATTATAATTAAGAGTTAGCTTGCCTCATTTTCAAAACAAAATTTGTGATACATGGGGTGCAAAGATAAAAAAACTGTTGATTAATTAGGGCAAAAATAAATCAAAATTACAGTCAAAACAATGCAGATATTATTCGATACCTATATTAGATTTAGTTTTTTAATAATATTATCGAAATCATTGTAAAACCACCAGGTATGACCTTATGTATTAGTTTGCACATAGGTGACCGCATTTGGCGAGCATTAGCCTACCAACCAGTTGATTCGGGTTCAGTTGCCGGCGAGATCGGACACCTATTTTTCTCATGTGGGTGACGTGGCTGTCGGCCGGTCGGGTTTTCTCGGGGTACTCTCGTTTCCTGCTGTCGTTCTGTCGCTTCCCTATTGTAGGGATTTATTTCACGACACACTTCGGAGTTCGACAGATGCCTACGAGAGCTTAATTCAGAAGCTTTTCAAGTCAATGGTGTGAGTCCCTGCCTTCAGATGCGCCCACGGTACGATATTTATAGGGTGTATACTGCAGCGTATCTCTCAGTGACACAACCAACCTCCACCGTTATCAAACACCCTGGTGTGTCACCACGTTACATGCAGTGAAGTCGGATTCACAACAACACTTAACGTACGTTCGTGAGGTTTTCGGGATCGGATTAACGACACCATAGATATGTATAAAAATATTACGAGATTTCTGCGCGAAGATGTTATTGGCCAAATGTCGTACGATGGCATTTTTATTGTACGTTGTGGCATACCCGGGGTCTCCAATATTATCCTAGTGTTTAATTTAGGAGAAATGGTACACTATTGTAAGTTTATAAAAGTTAAGGATAACTTATATTGATTTAATGTTATTAAGTTATTATTTGTTAACGTGAACGCCTACTACACGCTTCAAATGTGTTGTAGAGTGTTTATTAATATGTTTTTACGAGACTTTTCTGTGTATGATAAGAAAACACATTCACTTCAGACAAAGATGGAATGTCACTGTGAAGACAACACATGCTCATTAAAACACCCCTCCATCATAACTAAAAACAACCTCCTCAGACTGCTGTATTTCAAGTAGTACGTACCGTTTGTGTGTGAAACTCAGATAGAAGTTTGCACTGAACTTTGTTACAGACATTTCACCAATATAAATATGTCGCCACAGCGTCCATAGTTAGAGCTACGATTTCATGTCGAAAAGATTTTTGTAACATTTGGTCTCAATTAGTCACGTGCACACCTGCAGCTCTGCTACATCGTTTGTGATTGGATGATTTTACTCCCACTTGCCTTGGCGAATACAGACGTACGGAGTCACAATAATCTTATTCTGATTGGTGTAGTCAAATGAGAGACGTATTTGAACAAAGACATGCTGCCAGTAATCATGAAGCAGAACTGCTGATGTGCTCGCGAGTCATTGAAACACAGTGGGGCCAACATATTTTCGCGACAAAATCCTGGCCCTAGACGTAGTATATATGGATCGGCGGGAATATTGCACGCTAGATCAGCCCTTGGCTCGTTGTGGTGACGTGGAATTTCATGCGCACTTGAAGGTTGTTTTTTTTAGTTACGTTACTTCTGAACCTCTAACGAGCTACTAGGCGCCGCCCTTACGGTCTATAACACTGTAAAAGTCGCGTTTTTTGGTATTTAGAACTTGATTTACATTTTTTTAATATAATTTTCCATCATACAATTTAATTATATTAAATTTGAAGGGAGGCAAGTTTAACTATAGTGTTAGTTAATTAATGATGAAGTTACGTTTCATTTGAGCCAATAATATTAGTTTGGTTAACAGTCCCACCGTAAACACATTGTTTTGCCTAACATGTAGGGATGGTGTTTTATCGCAGGGAAATTTGACTGATTGCTAGGCTTGAATGCAATGCATTCATTTCTGACGCTTTTCTTTCTGTTACTGGGGAGTCCCTATTTGAATGGGCCAGTGGTAATTCTGGTACTCTACGACTGAGCGTCTATGGTTAGCCTGAAAACTGTTAAAATTGTCTCGCGATTTTCCACTACCTCTGCTAATGTTGTGCAGCTGCAGACAGGAAGTTTTCGCGAAAATATTTTTGCCCCACTTCAGTTTCAATGTCTTACGTGCGCGCCTGCAGGTCTGCTTCGTGGTCAGTGATTGGATGTTTTATCTCCCGCCGTCTTTGGGTTGAACCAGCAAATCACAAGTGTATGGTGTCGCAGTTAACCTTCCTCTAATTGGCGTAGTCAAATTAAAGACGACTCTGCACAAATGCAGACAGCCAATAACCATGAAGTAGAACTGCAGGTGTTCTTGTAAGGTACTGAAACAATCCGAAAAAATCTTTGTGAAAACTTCTCGTCCCTTGGTATAGCTAGGGCCTTGAACATTTCGTAAAAAGAGTTTTGACCCAGTTTGTTTCAGTGCGTTACGTTCACTTCTACAGTCCTGCTTCATAGTCTGTGATTGGATGTTTTAACTATCACGTGCCTAGAGGGTGAATATACGCCACTTCAAAAAGATACACTGCCAATAATCATGAGGCGTAGGTGCAGATGTGCACGTAAGCTACTGAAACAAAGTGGGGCAAAAATATTTTCACAAAAAGTTCATGGTCCTAGGTGAAGCCACCGACTACGGCGATCCACGTGTCGTCTAGATGTCCTGCAGGTACATCTTGAGAAGTGCAGTGACGTGGGCCTCGATACTGAGCAGATAGGTCCTATCGATATCTTCACATGCTTCTGTATCACCCCGAGCGTGGCAAATTATTTCTCCATTAGGGGTGGTGGGAGCTCGGCTGTCTCTGCAGGTGCATTCTGCCCACTTAACGTTTAATATTTTGGAAATCTTGTCCCGGTCGCCCTTGCTGAGGCCAGCGTGTAATAATATACTTCACATCATTCAAAACAGCACAAAATAATTTAGTGAAGTACTTCCTGTCACACTGAAACTGACAATAAATATTTTTTATATAAACGTGGTCACCAGAGCTGCAATTAAAACTAAATCGCTCCTAGCCACTAACATAACACTATTTCCTGTTGTAAGTACGCTCTAACAAACATTCAGAAATAACCTGGCATGCAGTCAAGTCATTAAGGACGGCCATACACTAACTTCAAGTATTTGGAAATCGAATTTAAGAAGTGTATCTGACGTGAAGTTAAAGTTGTATTTATACTAACAACTTAAGATCGCCATTCTTTTTTATTTGATTTATCTTTGCTACTTAGGTACCATAAAACGAAGTTTGTGTTTATTATCGTGTACTAATTAGCAGCTTAGAAATACTGACATTTCATAGTTTGTCATTTTACATGTATTTTTTACTAAAGAAATTTAGATTTTCAGTTTCCCTGATAAGAGCAAGTCAGTCACTAAGAACAAACTATTTACTATTATTATTGCAATTGTTATTGTTATTGTTATTATTATTATTTCCACCACGCTGTAGAAATTTGGCGAAGTTATGGTGGTTCAGAAATTTCTAGCTGAAGGTTTATAGCGCGAATCCTGTTGTTTGTGTCATATGTTCGTATTGAACGTATGAAAAATTAACATTAACGCAAGTCTTATATTAAAGTAAAAGGAGTTAATAATCAAACAATATAACTAGAAAGTGCCATTATTTTCTGAGACCCATGTATGGTGTTTCAGAAGAGACTGTCCCCGACAGCCCGGACACAAAAAAAAATCATTCGTTTTCGCTCGTCGTTTATTCTTGAGCTGAGAGTACACCTCACTCGTAAATATTAGCAGCGTCGGATGACAGAACACAAGCACTGCAGTGAATGTGGCTATTGAACTGGAGCCTCTAGTACAAGTGAGTTGAAGAAACAAGCCAGAGGTTATTTAAGTACCTCGACCAGCGTCTCTTCTACCACTCAAGTCCGCACATCTGGAGGGACCTGGCCGCTCAAAGGTAGGCTGTAGTTCTTTACCAAACTGTTTTCCTCGGGGCTTGGCATTGCTTAAACAAAACATAACTTACTTGCCGTGTGGATTTGGAAAAGGTTTCGAAATATATACACAATATGATATTATATTTTGTCTACAGTGAACTTGTTTAACTTAGGGATTGAAAGAACTATAACCCGTTTGAGCTTTGAGAAGGGTGGTGTGTATCGCAAAACGTTTTAGTGGGCAGACTTTTATTTTAAAAATAAGCGAAACAATGCAATTCCATAAGTACGATCTTAAGAGTTACTATTACCGTACTCAAATCGCAGCGAGCTATTTACGATGGGGGAGAGGCAAATAATTAGTTCACCATTTCTCATTAACGAAATATTTACTTGGCAATTTGCTGTCGGTTTAAATGGTGGCAACATGAAACAAGTCGCGTGTTCCTCTTGGTGTTGAGTATACGTAACTTCTGCGAGTCCCTAAATAGACATGAAAAGTCGTTACTTCTACCTGAGATGCTGTAACCTTTACAATTTTAGAACCGTTGACTAGCAATTCTTCCCCGCCTCTTCCCCAACCGGTACAAGCAGAGTCGTATCGAGCATTTTTTCGGAAGGATATGCAAAGATTTTTTCCTTAGTACAAATATTGATTTTAGGTTCTGCAGATCTAAACATAATAGGTCACATAAATGTTTGCTGGGATCTGAAGTAATAGTCCTAAAAAAGGTATTGCAGTGTTGGTAAGCTGCGTTTAAAAAACTAATTAAAGTACGTATAATTTTTTTTTTATTTTAATGATAACTCATACAAAAATTGAAAGTGAACACACATAACGTGTTACTTAACAGTTCAAAATACTTACTTCTGTCATCACAATGACGTGAGGTAGTTATGTTGGTAAATTGTATGAATTTTTTCCTCTATTTTAGCTTTAACTCTTGAGGAATTTTTTTTTTTTTAATAACTACAAACTAAGTTATCACAGCATGTGAACCGAAGGTCGAGTTTCTCATAAATTATCCAAGGAACTTTTATGATTACTTTAAACGTCGGGTACAAATTTAATTTCAAAAGTTTTACTAGTTTACATTTTAAATAAAAATTCTGACACCTAAAACAAAAACATGTAATTTTTTTAATTTCTGTATACTTATAAAAGTTTAATTTTGCAGAACATCATGAAACCACCGAATTTGCCTACAATTTGGGATTTGTTTTTACCTTTTGAGCAATTGTAAGTGAATACATTAGGTACAACATTTTGTCATATTGTAATAACTGCTATTTCTGGAGGAGGTACAGTCCTCTCAACTCTTCTCTTATCGTTTCATCCTGGGTAGAAGAGATCAACTAACTTTGACGGAATAAAATATCCACCCACTATTGACAGTGACTTTTAGAACGGAAACTGTAATATTAGAATTTTCTTACTATCAATACTACTATCACATGAACAAAATTGGTATCCATATTAACTGTGTTGTCTTCTTTCGAGACTACGTGATGAGGCTGCGTTACTTTGAAAACATTGCTTTATTATAAACAATGCCATCTTTATATTACTAACACACACGCCATATTCGTATTAACAAGTCATTTGAACAGACGATGTAACGATCACCATAAATCCACTTCGACTGCACTGAGAGGAAGATGTGGTTGCGGGTGCTAAATAAATGTTGTCGGTTAATTTTGTTTGCACTGAACAACATTTTGTTCGTGTATATAAATACAACAAGCATTTTCCCCTTTTAATTTAACCATATAACTTTTTTTAAACAATTATTTTATAACTGTTTCAAAATAATTGTCTTGCCCAAACACTTATTTGGTTATTTTAGCACCATATTCGTGTATTAAGTACACATAACAATTTTAATAAATCTGTTCCAACTCATCAGACCGCTTACCAATAACCTCGTAGTCATCATTATGTCAGAATAATGTATTTTGTAGTAAATAAATATCAGATAATTACGAAGTTAAAACTTGTAAACGTATGTTTCCTCGTTGAATATTGCAGAGACTGAATATCACTGATTTAGCTGTGGTTTCTGCTGATTCCCTCTAAATTCCACTGGTCCACGGCCCTTGTTCCCTTTGCACCTCTCTGAATTCACTAGATGTTGACTTGTCTGTAAAGTGTTACACTCTTTTTTGTGATAACAGATGCGCTACCTGTTGTTACTTCTCATCTGTAACATCGCTATTTGTCATCTAATGAGTTCGGAAACGGAAGGTCAGGATGATGAAGAAATGACTCCAAACGCCCCACAACCAAGAGGTGAGTTAATGTTCTGTCTATTTTATTATAGGTACAAATAATTAATAATGCTACATTGAACACGCCACTTTCTTTAGTAATAATTTATGCCGGGAAGAAAGCACGCCAGTGTGACCAGCTCACTAATCCGTGCGTAGAGACGCTGAGAGATTTTGATGCGCGCCTCTAGTCGTCTTTAACACGCTTCTGCAGACCTTGCTCTTGCAAAATATTTGTATTGAGAAATTTCAGATGAATTCCGGGTGTTTCAGTTCAACACCCGAAATTAAATTTTAAAAAATCTACTTAAAGTACTTGGTTAATTTTTCAACTTTCATCCAGTTGTTAACTGTCACCCCGGTAAGCATTGCGGAAACAGCAATAAACACAGTGAATATATAGATATCATCTCACTAAAAATAAGATATCTGTAGGCATAAATGCTTTGACAAGAAGGTATTCAGAGTGCTTGAGTTACCTTGAGCAGACTGTAGAACAATGTATCTCTGCAGCACACAAAGTCTATATAGTGGTTAGACCATTCACTTCTCACCGAAGCTATCTTGCTCAGAATTCTGGTAGGGTCTCTCCCAGCCTTCGTATGTGGGGAACATGGCAGACGTAACCGTTGTTCGGCGGAATTTTCTCTAGTTCATCTCTACTTGCGTTCCTCAGTTCTATACTAAACTCGCAACATCCTTACGAGTGTACAAGACTTTTCTGCACTGCCCACATAATAATAATTGAAAATAATCCTTTGAAACCCTTCGACTGACACCTAGTAATTAGAGAGAAGTCCCAGAAATGAGAGATCAGTTAACAAACAATCTAACCAACTGTAGGTCTATCGATAATTAATATATATTTGGTAGAAAGACAATTAGGTTTTCATATATCATAAATCCACATCGGAAATAGCCTACAGTTAAACCATTTCACCTCCAGGGTATGTTAAAATTTGTTCATGCAGGGCATGCTTTTAAGACTTTATTAAAGTATTGGCGCGAGTGTGCTCTGTAAGTTGCAGATCTTACAATCTCTAGTTCTAGCCGCTTCGGCCAAATGTTGATTTCGCGCAGTAGCAAAATTTGTGACTGCCTGATACCTGCCAGCTGGGACGCAGAAAGCTGCGTGGTGCTGGGATTTCCGTGACCAGGTCATGAGCCTATGTCAAGCTATAAGATACAACTCGGACACATACACGTATCAATCACTGCGATGTTTGTAATTTGTTTATGTTTACTTCTGCTCTCCTGCAAAACAATGTGAATGCAGCATTGTTTTCTGTACTTTAACGAGCTGCTCCATAACAAACAGTCTCACCCCGCCTCGACCGAGGTGAACGGGTCTTTACCCACAACCCTAATGACTGAACGAGTAACTAACCACGACCATTCTGGCTCCAAGGGTGACTGTCAACGACATTACTTGCTGAATATGTTAACATCCACTATCATACAGGCTGAACGGGTCAAACTACTAACAAGACGAGCATTGTCTACCTTACTTGCTGAACAAGTCATTATCCACGACCTTACTATCTGAACAGGTCACTACTGCTACTTACGAGCCTACTGACACAACGGATCACTGGTCACAAACCAACTGACTGAACGGAATACTATACTCCATTTCATATAAGTTTGGATAAATCTGACAGCAACTTATGGGCAATAATGTGTAATATTTTGTTAATTGTGTCACTACACAAAATAAACTTTGCAGTGTAAATTCTGAAATAGACATTTCAAGTTCATTTTAGAGCTAAAAACGTCTTGTATTGTGCAACAAATAACAAAATACTAAACAATTATTGCCCATAAGTTACTGTCAAAATTATCCAAACTTATACGAAACAGAGTATACCAACGATTCTCCTATATGAATGTGTCACTACCAAGGGGTGCAAGACCAACGCTCATGGTTTATCTCTGTGTGTCACCAAATATAACGACGCCATATTGCAGCCCGTAGCATGCGATGCCTTATACCAATGTTTTTTTTTTGTCGAAAATAAATCGTTACCACCACCCCAGCTAAAGTACACAATTCCGTATCTTCGGCTGCAATATGTCAGCGTTCATTTTGATCATGTAACAAAAGAGCAGCGTAACAGTCTAGTTCTTTTATAACGTCTTTGGTCACTACCCTCGACTATACTGACTGAACGGGTCATTGTCTACAACCTTAGTGGCTTACTCTTGGCTACGATTAATTATTCTATAGGTTTGAGAGATCAATGTTATAAGTTTGTCACACGGAAAGTTTATGCCGCTTGAGCGCTGGTATCGGTGGTGCACCAAACTGACCAATTGCAGAGCTTTCCTGAATTTTAAGTTACATTAAGTTGGTAATCAGTTACCTTTCATTTTAAAATAAAATCAAATTACTTTTATCATTTCCAAGTTAATTTAAATTTCATTTTACTACGGTTTCGTATTTACCTAGTACATTGGCGATCGAAGCGAAGCTAGTGGCAGAAATGTTCCCTGTGCCAAACTCTCCCATAAGAAAACGTATTTTCTTTCTAACCTGTAGTAGAATTAACCTTATCCTGGCTATTACAGCGTGTACTCTACTGGCTGACCGATTACCACCGACGACCCTGATCGCCATCCAGATCAGCTCTTTTGCAACTCAGTGGACCTATCATACCCAGTGAAAAAAATTTACCTCTACATCTCCTCCATCATGCGTATATGTCGCGGTTGGCACAGTGGTTAGAGAGCTCGCCCCCACCAAGGCAATGTGGGTTCGACCCTCGGATGTACTATGGCGTTGGTCGGCGGGCTATCTCGAGTGTCTCCGATTGTCCTGCCTCTTCATTGCAGTAACATATCACCCCTTACCAGGGCTGAAAATCCTGCTGTTAAGGGGGCAGCCTACTTGGGTGCCCTGGTGCAAACACGGATAAGGATCTACGAGTTAAATTATATTAAGCGAGACTCAGTCATCTTTCATGATATCGCTGTCTGACGAAAACAATTTTTTCACTGAGAAGAGAAAAATGATAAGGAAAAAAGAAACGTTGGGAAAAAAATGTCTGGGTGAGTGTATTAAAACCTTTTTTTATGAAAATACGTTTTTTTTCGTAGTATTTGTGATTGTGAATAAAAAATATAAAAAAATATTTAGAGATCATATAGTAATGTGGGCCGCAAAAAAAAAAAGACGAAAAAAAGTCAAGTCACTGTTGGCATAAATGTAGGTTCGACAGGTACTACTAGCCCCATCTAATATAATTAACATGTAAATCCATATATTTGCTCTTCCCACTACTATGGAACAGGTGGTGCACTCAAAGAGCTGATCAAAATCTCTTAAATACATTGCTAACATTTTAACAAATGTTTTCTTTGCATCCATTACTCAATCGGTGACTTCTGCATCAGATAGTAAATATAATATTTCTTGTCTACTATCATTAGTTATACATAATGATGGTGGTAAAAATAAAATATTGCAGTAATGTGAACGATACGGTTATCAGTGTCTTCCGCCAGAACAACATCGGAAAATCATTTATGATGAAATTTTATCAAAAATAAAATATTTACTCAGCATTCGCCTTAAAAACTGACAGCAATGCACAAACCTCTGCAACGCAAGTTGTTGTCGTCTGGCAGGCGCTGCTCAAAGCATTTTCATTGTACTAACGTCGAAGGTTGGTACTTCTGGACGTGAGTTTATTGATGAAACATGCTTGTTTCCTGTAAGTTCGGCCATTATATTAAAATAGATTCTATACAGAAAGGAATAAATAGTACGTTGATATATAATACTAAGTGAATTGTAGAGTCCTCTCGGCGAGGTTTTCATTGTTGGGAAGTTACAGTAATAACGTACACATTTGTCTGGCATAAAAATTTTTTAAATGATGCAACTCATTAGTAATTCGTTTAAAATTAACTCCTCGTTTTCAGTTGAGATCTTGTTTACTAAACGAAAATTTTTACGTATGGTACATCCAACTCTACTCTAAAGAAAAATACTCTTAAGGAAATCGGTGAATGGAAAACAGAAAAAAATTGTTAAATTTCACATGCTACCATTTAGAGTGTCGAGTGTGGTTAAATGCATAAAGTTACGTGTCCTGACAACAAATTTGGTAGTTGTAACTGAATTTATAAGGAATTTGTGAGTACTTTAGAATTTTTATATAACGTGATTATCAATGAGGGAGGGAATGAAAGTTAAAGTTTTACTTAATGACTTGAAGTACTTATATTACTTATTGGTCAAATCAGTAACACAAACAAGTACTTCAAGTCACAAAGTACATTGAATAATCCCTCATTTTTTTCATTATTTTCTTCACTTTTTAAATCAAAAAATGAGGGGTGTTTTTAATATAAAATTTTATATCAAATAGATATACCTACCTTAATAAATTATTATTTAGACTTGTGTATTAATATAAATTATTTATTATAATATCTTTGATCTATTTCATATTATATTATTATAAATAATTTATATTAAATTAGTAATAAGCATTAGTTAAAATTAATACTAATATATAAAATAAATATCACTTATATTTTCATTAAAATCTTATTATAAAACAATATAAAATATTCGCTCCCTTATTAATGATAAGACATAAAACACGTGCTCAACAACAGACGTTCAGAAAGTGGGCGTAATCTTTTTAAGACCTCACAAACTCTTCATAAATTCAGTTTCAACTACCAATTTTGTTGTCAGGACGTACACAGTGGTTACTCGAAAAAAGGCACCTTGTGCAATTTAACCATTTTTCTGTTCTTCATTCACCAATCTCCATAATTAAGGGGTAATGGAAAATTGTAATTTTTGTAATTTTAGTACAATAATATCTAGGACTTTATGATATCTGAAATTCAAAAATGTTTTCGTTTTGAATTTTAAAAAAATTTAACGTCCATAAACTACTCGCGCGAAGGTTTTCAGAGAGTACGATTGTTTCAAAATCAAAAGGTTAGTATTTTTGAAATTGTGTTATTATATAGCCCTGGATATTGTGATAAAAATGATAAAAATAAAATTTCCCGTTTTTATGGATTTTGTGTTTTCAGTGCCGTCTTTAATTTTTTTTTAACTCGAAAGCAAAGCATACTATACTACATTTCATATAAGTTTGGATGATTCTGTCAGTAACTTATGGGCAATAATTTGTAATAGTTTATTATTTTTGTCGCTACACAAGACTAACTTTGCAGTATAAATGCTGAAATGGACAATTAACGTTCATTTCAGAGTTTAAAATGTTCTGCATTTTGCAATAGATCACAAAATACTAAAAAATTATTGCCCATAAGTTGTTGTCAAATTTATCCAAACTTATATGAAACGGAGTATACCGCCCAGTGCTATATAAAAAAAACGCCTGTTATCAGAATATTTACTCGGGGAAAAAAATACCATTGAATTATGATGAGTGGTTTAGATACTATCGACGATTGTGTATTCCATTCGTTCGCTCGACATCTTACCTTTCCATGGTTGGTGAAAATACTCGCCCGCAGACAGATAACGTACCAGTGACATGCAGATAAAAGTAATACAAATTGCAACCCTGCAAACGTGGCAACCTGATTAGTATGTGTTACAGTCACAATAACAAAGTTACTGACTCTAGGTGATATTGTGGAAACGCATCAGGCGAGAATAACGAAATGGTTGGAAGCTTTGAGATTTTCAAGTAACGATCCTTATGAGCAAGTGTCACTAATCATGCTGAGTTTTTCTTCTTTTTTTCCTGATTTAAAAAAAAACTTTAATATACATATATATTTTATATATTAAAGTTTTTAAGAATGGAATTATTACACTAATTTAAAATTTAAGACAATAATTATCTCTCACAATGTAATCAATACTAAATAACTCTTAGTGCCAGTTTAGTCTAATAATATTCGCAAAATATTAACACGTAACGTTCATGTTAAGAGACAATGCCGGTAGTTTGTTACACCCTTAATTTATACAATTAAAAATAAAATTTAAGCAAAATAACCGATGTGCTATTTGATACCGAAGATTTTTAACCAGTCTCTTTACGCGTTCTTGATTGTGTTTTCTGTACGTAAATGTATACAGATAGTTTTCGTAAGAAAAGTGTTCATTGTTTTCCAGTCTTTCTTGTAAAAAACTAAGTGGTTTTAAAATAAGAACAAAAATAGTACAAATAACTGGTATCGAAATTTAATCATAATATTACAGGCGTTTCAACAAATTAGGGCGGGGTGTTTGAAATAGCTCCCATAGTGGAAGTAGACATTTAAATGACTTGAAACACTAACACGTAAGTGACTTTGAATATAAATGTGAGTTTTAATAAATTCATCTGGGACAACTTAAATAATACTTTAAACTTAGATCAATTCGATAGGCCTACTTTAACTAAATAAGTAAAATTATCTCTAAAAAAAATTAGCAGAACAATTGCATGAAGTTAATGACTACAAAAGAAAAAGATTTTAACAATAAGAAAGATAAGGTGGATAAAATACACAATCCTGTATGTGCGTGATGTTTAAGTGGTTTGTAAAGTATCGATATAATACTAGTTTAACCTGCATGCAAAGGAGAGCTTCATAGAGCTGTTCAGTTATCTAGTCTCTTCGAACGGTTCATAAATGCTAGACTAAATAAAGTTCTTTGTTCAGTTCTGTTGAGTATAGAGTAAACGGACGTTTTAACTGTCAAGATCTGAATGCACTAGTCCCGAGTACACACAAGACTAAGCCCGGCTATTTACTTACTGCGTTCCCAACGAACTCGAGTTCTTCCCGTTGCGTGTAAACATGCACTAAACGTTTTAGACGTGTGTTCTGACCTTAATATTAACGAGTACGCTGTTAGTAAACGGAACGGTAATCGTTTTGTCACCTCCATTTCATTTCTTTACACTGGGAAGTTGAGAGTATTAATTTAAATAACGGCTCACACACGCACTCAAAATAATGTAAATGGAAGAGATTTGTAAGGATACATACTATGTAAAATATTACTGTTCCTTTGAAATGAACTCTTTGGTTTTACTGTAGTGTATTCGTGATAGTTAATATCATAATAAATCACTCTGTTCTAGACAGAAAATAACCTTGTCTTATCTCAATATAACTTCAACCTTCTGTGTTTTAAAAAATTCAGGGATAATGTAAATACGTACCGAGTCAGTTCGAATTATGAAATAAACAAAATTAAAGCATTTTGGGTTAAAAGGCGTACTGAGTGTTGTTTTCAGCTAGATAAGACAATATATATCATACAATTTCATCTACAATAATTCACACATATTCAAGTACATCTGTCAAGTAATGGCCACTTAATAACAGTGACTAGTATGAAGATACGGAGCTGCGGCTTTAATAATTACAAGAAACACAAAAAGGTTATTTTCAATGAGAAAAACATGCTTCGGAACTCTCCTTTTGCGCATAACATGTTAAATAAACATCGTCTTCCAGATTACACAATAACATAAATTTATATTAAAACACAATGTGCAATATTTTTAAGTATATGTACACACGTACAGACAAGAGCCGAATATATAAATGACAAAGTTAGGCCAAATTTGCTCCATTCTGAAGAAAAAGTCATTAATACATTTATTGAGACTTGATATGCAAAAGCTCAGAGGGAATTTAGTATAAGGAATTAATTTTATCCACTAATGAATCCAGGTGGTCATAAATATCAGATGTTAAACATGTCTTAATTTTATTTTATAGTCTATATGTAAAAGTGACTTTGTAAAATAATTGGTTTTTCGTTTTTCCTGGTTGTCTATATGTCTCTCGCTTGACATCTTGGACAACATTATGCTGCAATGGCGAATGTTAAACATTGTTCACATAATTTTTCACCACCATCGCTAGAATCTTTAAAACAACTTTTAAAAATGGCGCTTCGAACTAGTGAGTCAAAAACACTTGGGAAATTAGAAATGAAAAACTTAGAAGCTTCCGAACTTATGATTTACAGATGAATGGTTAATCAGACTGACAAAAAAAATGCCGTATGTAATTTTCTCGCGGCAGAGTCTTACATAATGTAAGATGTAGGCTACGAGCCACACAATTGTTAGTGGTTGTAGGTAAAAGACTGTATATACGGTACCAGTACAGTATACCATTCACGGTAAAGTGAGCACTTATAAGACTGTGTTTAAGGTTTCTATAACACTATTTTTTTCATTCTGCCTCTCATTTTTCATTTAGCTAATAAACACATCACAGGCTAAGCACTACACAACTATCAAAAGTTAAGGGGTGGGGAAAGGCACGATATCGAACAGGCGACTGGAACATTCGATCGTCAATAAAATCTGGAACTACTCATCAAAATTCGATGACATTTTTTGCCGAGTAGATATTTTATCAGCGGACGTTTATTTATATAGCGCACGGTCGTAGAAGAACAGGTCTGGACACTCGCCTGGATATTTGACCCCCTTGTTTGGCTGTAGTTCACCAAGTTACCGAGAATATTGTGTTTTATTGGCGCTGATGTTACAGCGGTCGGACTAAACGCCGCCCACTTCCTTTCCGTTAAGAAAAACAATTTATCAAAACGTATTTTTTATCAATTTATGAAATACTTTCTTCGCTCACAAATTTAATAAAAGGCTCAAGCAATCTTTATTTACTTTATAAATTTAACAATGGAAAAAAGTGGACGGAGTTTGAGTCGGACCGCCCGGAAAACAGCGCCAAAAAGTACGACATTCTCGGTAACTTGACGAACTACAGCCAAACAACAAGGGGGTCAAGCAAAATACATTGTTAGATAGGCGAGTGTCCAGACCTGTTCTTCTACGGCCGTGATATAGCACTATGTGGTAGTATGCTTTACTATTGAGTAAAACACTGAAAACTGTTTTTAGAAAAATAATGGCTTGAAATCACAAAATCTACAAAAATGAAAAACTGTCTTTCTTAGTATTTTTAATATGAATATATCTAAACCTCTATGAAATTCCAAATTTCAAATCAGAACGCGAGTATTTATAGAGTCCTAGATATTACCATAGTAAAATTAAAAAAAAAATACAGTTTTCAATTTTTGTAGATTTTTTTGGCTTAGAGTACTTATTTTTCTAAAAAACAGTTTTTAATTTTTTACTCGAAAGTAAAGCATACTACCACATAAACGTCCTCTCATAAAATATCTACTCGGCAAAAAATCTCATCGAATTTCGATACGTTGTTCAGTTTTTATTGACGGTTGAATATTCCAGTCGTCCATGCCCCTTAACGTCTTAGGCCATAATAAAATAGGTTATATTCAATTGGTAACTATGCCGTTTGAGAAGGCTTTAAAAAGTGCCCTCTTTACTACGAAATATCTCTGAGATATCAGCTGTAGGTTTCCTCGACCACGTAAGAGACAGTATGGAGAGCGGAATCAGACCAGTCTGTGGATTGGTTATTCTAACAATATACGCTGTTTACGCTAAAATGAGCACATTTTAAATACTTTATCGGGATACTGCATACAACCCCTTGAGTGATCATAAATGTAAACACTGTATTTGCAATACAAAGCCAAATCTTGTATGTAATTCTACAAATAAATAAGGAATTTGGTTTCTAAAAATGTCTGGTCATGGCGCTATACTCTATCCAGTCTAAGGTTGCAGCAGAAATAATAATTGCTAACGAAATAAATCAAAGCATTTTAATTTTATTTTGATTCCTCGCATTGTGAGTGTGCCTAATACAGTTACCTTGTATTGTTCCCAATATTTCAAAAAATAAATGTATGCTGTGCAAAAAATGTATTGTCATTCACTTGCATGAATTAGCTGCAACCTTAGAACGGATGGAGTATACAAATAATTACTGTACAGTCTACAAAAACTTGCTTGGAAATGTACAAATTCAACAATATTTCCGTATTCTACAAATAGTTCTTGCAAGTTTTCTATCAGTTTCTTGTAAGTTTGACGGTTGTTTTCAGTGATACGGACATTTTTCGGGAACCAAATTCAAAAAAATCTCTTAAATGTACGAAATTATTATCTATAATGTGACTAATTTCTACATTGAATTTGCTTTTCACTGACTTGAGAGATCACTATATCTGTAGACTGTTGCAATTATTCAAGAAGGGATTAACAGAATTTCCAACCTCTTCTAATAATGGCGAAAATCTTCTCACAGAGTTTTCGATAAAATGTTTTGGCAATTAGCTAAGTCCTACAAGCTTTTCTTTTCTTTTTATACGTCCGGTTTCTCCTTGCAATTATTCTATTGTTCCTATTATCGCGTCAATGCGACTCATTAAAAATTTCTTGCTAAATAAGTAAAGGAAATAAAACAAATAGAATGTCAGAAATTATTTACAATGTGTCTACTATAACGTAGGTTGTTATGGGTCGTATTTTATTTTTCGGAAGACTGACTAAAAAGTGCCCATTCTATCGTGAGTTAATGTTGAAGACACTGTAAACCGGGGTTAATTTGCATCTGTGGAGTAACTTTGCACCGAACAAAATTTTGAATTTTGTTACACATGGTAAAGAAGTAGTGCGAATTATTTATGCACGGAAATATGTACATATTGAACCTCATTTCCAAAGCTTGCTTTATCTTCACAATGTGGGCATCCAAACAAATATAACGAGTATTGAAAAGTTATCCCACAAGGGCCTAAATACAGTACTGATAAATTATTCTTGTAAATGAAATAAACCAACTATTAACGGCGTAATATGTTTTGACAAACATAGTTTCATGTTAAATAAATAAATATCGTAGTGCAGATTTATTACTGGGCACCCGTTGGCATCTGCGTACCGCGAAGGATGGCATGGAATGAAACCCTACAGTGGAGAGAGAAGCTTCGGAACGATAAGGGCGGGGGGGGGGGGGG
>PNEQ01000953.1:72265-83748 GCA_003012365.1 Medauroidea extradentata | reverse complement strand
GTAAACAACTAAACTTTTGAGATAGCTGGTGTTTCTTACAATCCATAAAATCACATAAAGGCCCTCTTCCTACAAAATGTGTTTCTAAATCCACCTCTGTCGTCCGGCTCAATTCCTACATGCAACCATCCTGGGACCACCTCACTCAGGGATCGAACTCGAATCGCCTTGGTGGGAGGCGAACGGTCGGGCCACCTTTTTTATTTTTAAAATTTAATTAATTTTTTTTAAAGGTTTGGTACAATGGCAAGACTTTCACCTCGCCACTTAGTCAAACAACCGCCACCCCCTTTTTTAAAGTAACCCCGAGTAAAGTTGTGAGACAATTTGTATTGTAACGATTTTTGTGACTAAATTAGAACCTTCCGGACCTGTCAATCAAACCCAGAACCTATCGCACTAAAATTCGCCCCTGTCAGCTAACTGAGCTACGTGGGGACGGCAATTACAAAATTGTGACACTTTTTTGTGACTATGACAATTCTAGGACTATAACAGACGAACATAATTTTCCCACCCAGCCGGACTTGAGGTGGTGTCTCAATTTAAAGAGTACTCTATTGAGAGAGTACTCTCTCGCATAACACCAAGAGAGAGCTCTTGTTAGCTCCGTGGTTCTCACGCTCTCTCCAGTTGGGACGTTGCTCTCTCGTATTTGTAAACAAACTGTGCAAAGTTTACAAGTGCGGAAGTTTTACTAACGCAAGTCATAAACACATTAAACACATTTGTGAGCAATTCAAATTATAATTTTTAAACTTACTGGCGTCGTATTTTAAGCAGCGAATAGCTGTTCACAGGCGATGTCAAATTTTTCACATTGTGTATTTAAACGCATATTAGGGGCGAAAAAAGGTTAACTTAATTTCTTGCCATAAGTAACTGTTCGCTGGAAATATTTATTTGTACATAAATATCTTTAAGTAACCTCAAACCATAGTTGTAATCAAGATGGCGTACGTCAGAGAGCACGAGAGAGCGAGAGCGAGTATACAACTTCGTGCTCTCGCTCTTACGTACTCTCGGCAAACAACTGAGACAGGCAGTACTACTACAGTACAGTACGGTACTACTAAATTCTATTTTTTTATGTTATAATATTGATGGATAAGATCAATATTAAGTTGTATTATCATGTATTTACTATTATGTGAATAGTTTTTATCCACTTTCTTAAAAAGTGAAATAGGGTAATTCACTGGGAGGAATTACTGAAAAAATACATAGTATTAAGTAAAATATATGTAGTTATTTTATAAAATCAAAACTACACCGTTAGTTACAATATTTGGTTTCTTTGTTATTATTTTACTAATGAAGTTTGATTCTGACTTAATTATTAAATTTTAGATATATTATACATGTGAGTTTTTGCTTTAGAAATTATATGATGGATTTATTATTTTTTTCAGTATTTAGTATTTTTTAGATTTAGATATGTAATTTATTATTTCCTCTGACGTAGTTGTGACGTATTCGTGAGGGCGAGAGCACGAAAGAGCACTCCTTGGGTGATTTGAGACAGGGCGTGAGAATCGAACCCAGAACCGCTCAACTGTGCTACGGGGGGTGTACTGCCCACTCTGCCGCCGCGGGTCCTACAGTTTTATGTTTACCAAAGTTCTTCAGTGGTTCGGTTTTGTTTTAGATCCTGTGTCTGTAATTCGGCATGTTACGTGTTTTTGATGTTCTGGAAATCTCTATAGTGCATTCGAGTGTCTTGTTAATAGATATTGGTTAAAGTTATTGAATTTCGTTTCTGATATTCATTATTTCTATTGACCGTTGGTAAAAAGCTAGAATCCATTCATAACCCCCAAAAAATAAACTTATGTATGTGTGTGTAAATATATACATACATACATACATATATATATATATATATATATATATATATATATATATATATATAAAACGATGAAAGCAGGACGGTGCTGTGTGATGTGTTGACAGCCATAGCAGCACTGTCGCCGTACCACAACATGGCGTGCTCCGGCTCGAAGAGTAGCTCCTTGGCGACTGAGGGCGTGTGTCTAGGTCGCCTCGAGTGCCAGAGAGAGGGCGGCACCAACATTGGCAGCTGCGGTATACTTGGCATATGCTGTGCAGGTTGGTACCCCTCACTCCTCTCCTTACAATAAGTCACGAGGGTAGGGTGGATGGGTAGTACAAAATTCTAGCTTGAAGCGTGCAGACAGCAACCACTAACAGGTGCTTATGAAAACTCACTCGCTGAGGTAGGGTAGGTTATCTCAATCACGTGACCAGGTTTTGTCGATTACCAGTGTTTTATCACTGCCTGCGATGTTACTCGAAGTTTTAAATTGACGGGATTAAAAAAAACCTACATGTTATGTACATGATACATATTTTGCTAAATGCTACATCCACAGTGCATTCTTTACACATACATTTATATTTAAATATACTCTCTCATTTATTAGATGGTCTAATGGTCATCTGTTGAAAAGTACACGGGTAAATTTATCTGGGGTGAAATTTCATTATCCTAAAACTTGCAATTTTTGGCTAACCTACCCTCGTGAATAGCGCCTGAAGATTTCAAGAGCAGAGTAAGCTGCTGTTAGCAGACGAAAACGGCCGATTAACGCGAGATAAATATGTAAACAAAATACTGAAAACTGAAACTGCGCCGAAGTGAAGCGAATGAACAGAGGCCAAAATATCGAAGGAAGCATGATAATAATATTGTAAGTAATACAGATTAAATAACGAGTATAATATGTGCTGCGTACATTGCATTTATTAGAATACTAAACAAATGTATGAAAATGTAGATTTTTTTTTTAATTCCTGCTATCTTAATGCTGAATTGCTTGCAGGCGTATAGGCATAACTTGGTGATCGACAAAAACTAGTCAACTGACTAAGCAAACATATCTATTGATACAGCGTCATGTTGCTACACCTCCGTGCCACGACCCACCCCCGGAATCAAACACATTCTCAAAAGAGGAAAATCACCCCGTATTTATGTGTACCAGTATACGTATACAGCATGTTCAGAAAAAAACCTCATAATAAGAACGAACCCTCGGCTAAAATGAGGACGAGACTGTGAGTGGCAAAATGTTGTACGACATTTAACGTGCACGCTCCACATACATGTATTATTTTATATATGTTACGTCGAGTAATCGCAGAATCATGTTTGGAATGTTCGAGATTTTAACCTGCACTCATAACATGACCAGAACGGCAGTAGAACGATAAGTAAGATATTTGTGGAGCGTAAAAGAGGACAAACTACAGTGCTGTGTTGCCACATTGTACATGTAAAATGTCATCATCGCGTGGTGAGTTTAGAGCTTACTATGCGGCTGTTTCTACACGCACACCCATGTCTAAATTATATGCGTACAGAATCGTGGTTTAAAATGTTGCTCTTCACATATAGTTTTTCCACGTTCTTGTTAATTAAACCATGTGTATTTGGGGGGGATACGTTTATTTTGACATATATTTTATGCTTATTGCTCAAATTATACTTTTGAAAAGTTACTGTGGTTGTTTTATTTGTCTGAATCATTTGAGAACGTTCAGGGCATAGCATTTTACACTGTGTTAATTGATGTTAATAAATGTTACTACATATTAATTAATAAGTAAATGTTTGAACAGTAAACGAATATTCACGCCAACGCTGTTTTTACCCCCGACGTAAAAAGACGGAAGTTTTAAGTTTGCGTGTGTCTGTGTGTATTTGTGTGTCTGTGGCACCGTAGCTCCTAAACGAATGGACCGATTTTTATGCAGTTTTTTTTTGTTTGGAAACTGACGTGATCGAGACGGTTTTTAGCTATGATTCAAGGAAATATGTGCAGCCGTTTAAAGATAATCATCTATATTCTAGTTTATATTTGAGTGAATGTGAGCAATTATACCGGTTTGATCAATTAGAAATTTAGTATCATGTGAGACTGTTTTTATAACTATTTTAATATTTGCGAGTTACGTACACAGTAGTACTAACAACACATCATGTTACAAGCAATGTTAACCTTCTCACTAAGCCACATTTTTTAATTAATTTTATAGATATTATCATCGCCTAGGAATTAGCTGTTAGGATGGTTGTGTCAAGATACTGACAAATTGAGGGCACATAAAGCTAGCGCCATAAATACATTGATAGTTCAGTTTGTATGCACGCCTAGGTAATTGCAAGTAACGAACAGGATCAAGAACTGTTGGGGGAACATCGTTGTATAGAATGTAATATCAAACGACGCTCTAAATTCAAACGTGACCCGATTTGCTCTACTGAAATTATTATGTATTTGGTACTTAAGTATTTAGGCTGTGTACGCAGTGGAATTCGGATTATAGTAACCTTTAAATACCAAGTTACTGAAAATTCGCCCTCTTCCTCTATTCTTACAATGTTTACAAGTGAATCGGTAATTTTGATGTAAGTAATTATGACTTGCAATACATTGTAATTTATGTTTATATTGTGAATGTAACAAGTATCTCGCATACCGGGACCATTTTAATTTTCAAATTCAGCATCAACAAGGAATCCCTTAACTGAAATTTCCTTTAAATAAAAAAGTATTTTAAATTGTTGAATTACTTGTCGGAGTTTCAGCATATTTAACTCTTATTATTTGTACGTATTGTGACGAACTGTAACAGAGTAATTGCTTGCCGGCTATAGTTTATACTTATTAATCACTAAATCGATATAAGACCCATATTTTGTTTTGTTTCAGTCGAGAGAAGCTGTTTCAATTCATCGGCACTAAAAATTTCGTACTTCGTTGGACCTTCAGACACGATGACCACATCATGCAATTTCAATGTGGAAGTTAAAAATCCAGCTGTCTGTCAAGTAAGGTAATAACACAACGTTCGTTTTATAATATTACAAGTTTACGTTCATAATACAAATTTATGACATCTAATAAGGAAGTAGTGATATTTGTTATAAATACTTAGCAGTAAATAGTACTAGTGTAGGTGATTCGTGATAAACTAAGCCCTTTTGAAGAACACCTTGTATGGAATTATTATTTTAAAATATGTTTAATTTTGACTTCGCGTGTTAACTTTAGGGTACGGTACAATAAATAAATAAACATATATGTGCACTTTTATGAATACTGAGGGTGCTATATTTATGTTAAAAAGTAACAGAATAATGAAAATTATCTGAAAGGAAAAAATAAGTAACTAGACTTTCTAACGTGCCCACTTTATTTCGAACTACCTACAGTACCCAATGTTAAGAACAATTCAAGCCGTACATTACATTATTTTCTGTTTTAAAATTATTTTAGGGTGATAGACAATAGTTTCTGCAATGTTTCAAACAAGAAACCTATAACTGTTACAAAAAAATTAAAATATATTTGGTAATGTGACAAATGGTGTGCGTTTCTTTAAGGCACATTCTACTCTCGAAAGAGCAAAAAATGCCCAACAGGCAGCCACCTTAAGAGCATTTTCTCCATTTATAAAAAAAATACAACTCAAAAAAGTATATGTACGTGTATGTATGTATATATGTGTGTGAATGTGTGTGCGCGTGTGTGTGTGACATGTGTTTGTGACCCTGCACTACAAGAATAGATGGTGTGAAGTGATTCCTGCGCAAAATTAGATGGAAGACTATATACAACCTATGTTCTTCAGTAATCCGCAAAGGCGATTTACCATTGAAAACCGACATGTGAAATAGTTCTAATTCAAAATAATTAAACCTGCTCGAAATTAAATACCAGTTCGAGAACACTGTTGTCTGCAATCGGGATGTGAAATCTGTGAAGTGTTCTTGAGTTATATCATCGCCACTGTTTGGAGAGATATCCAACAAATGTATGACATCCTCGAGGGTTTATTGTTTAAATGACACCTAATCATGTGTACGCCAACGAAAATAAGAAGGTTTTCTTGGTCTAACGCCCTCATGTGAACGACTGTCGGGAAAACGTACAAAGTTTGTTTGGTTTCCTGCCAAATGCAATTCCGCTAAAAATTATCAACAATTATAAGATAATTTTACAAGTTGCTCCCTTTGTCTTGAATTACTCTTATTATTTTGTAACGGTAGAATTAGTTACTGAAAATCAAACAAGAAAGTACATTTTTAATATAACATATTTTTATGTAATTAAAATCGTTTATATTAAAATAGAATTCAATTTCTAAGTACTGGACTATTTGTAGGTGAAGTTGTAAGGACATTGACCTCCCTATGTCCCCTCTCAAAATATCTGTTATATTCGTTTATGGATATCTTTTTCTCTTTTATTTTTATTCACTATGAATCGCATACCAACACACGTATATTTTTAATTAAATAGTAAACTTAACCTATCATTGTTTTCATATATGCGATGTACAGGCTATACAAGTCGAGTCTGAATTCGACCGACAAACTTTGTGGGGTAAAAATTAAGGTAGGGTTTAGAGTACGTACAACAGCTTGACTGAAAGTGCTTGGCAAGGAAATAACGATCACATGAAAATGGGTGTGCAGAATCGATTGTAATACAACTTTCAAAAACTGCTGAAAATATTGCAATAAGTATACGGGTGCGTCTTGGATGATAAGAAGACCGGTTTTCTGACGACATGAAATTAGTACATGTAGTAAAATGGGGTATGCAGAATTGCGATCGCATGGTATTTTGTAACCGCAACGTTGTTTCGCGGTTTGGTGCCAGTTTAGTATAAAATCAGGTATTAAACAAATGTCGTCTTGGTAAAACACCCTCCGGCCAACTTTTTCCAAAAATAGTGATCGAAAATCTGACGGTAGATAGGAGTAGGTTACTCAATCCCTGTGGGGTTATGCAACTTACCGACTCCTCTTTGTGCAGCAGTGCCAGATTAGTTGCATAACTAAACAGGCGTTCGGTAACGCTACCACGATACAGCTTTGCTTATGCAAAATTCCATACGTTCGTAATCCCTCATACTCCATTTGACTACGAAGGGTGTTTATTAGTACCAATTTCATGTCGTCATGAAACCGGCACTCATATCCTCCAAGATGCATCAGTATGTATTTTGGTATATCTCCAACTATTGGCGATAGCTATATTAAAATTGATTCTTCATATTCATTTTTATGTAGTTGTTACTTCCTTTCTGTGTTCTTTCGGCCAAACTGTAATACGTAAACCCTACCTTCTTTTTTTATAAGGACCAGCCCCACAAAGTTAGTTGGTGGAACTGAAACTCGCCCTGTGTATTCTGCCAGACACACGTACACTTCAAAGACGCGCTCATCCACAACATCCAGGAAGTTTTATCTACGAAAAGAAAACAATTACTGATTGTTGCTTTTTGAGTTGCTTCCATATATAATGTGTCCTTTCTTTCCAAGTAATGGTTGAACACTTGACTTGCATTCGGAAAGACCCGAGTTCGATTTCCTATTCAGCCATCTTGCATTCAGCTTTCATTGCTTTCCGAAATCTCTTTAAGTGATTCCCAGGATTCCTTCCATGTTTCCTGTTTGTGCAAACCACTGTTCCTGTTCCTAATTACTTCAACGTGGAAGACCTTTCCTTGCATTGCTCCTCTCACTATACTTCCGCGTGTTCCGTCCCTCTGTTGTTTTCAGTCAAGTAGACATTTAAGGATAGTACACAGCTACACTAAATAATGTCGTGGCTACATACTTACCTCAGTCAATAACTGCGTAAGTAAATTTTTCTAAACAATTACTATCGAACTATTCCGCATTTCTTGTAATATCAACTTCGATTGCCGTCGGGGGCAGTCCCCGGACGATACCATTGGTAGGCGGGTTTACTCGGAGATCTCCCATTTTCCCCTCCCCTTTATTCCGGCGCTGCTCCATACTCACCTCATGTTATCACACACCAGCGCTAAAGACCGAGATGTTGAACGCTGATCAAAATATCTTCAATCACTGCAATATCCACGTTTTGTTTTCGTACTTCAGGAAAATTTCTGTTTAAACGTAGTAACTTACATGTGAATAATAGGTTATACTACTTGCAAAACATTGTGCCAGAAAAACCAAATAATAAAAGTTTTTAACATACTTCGTTTTAAGCATAAAATAATTTATCCTTGCTACATACAGATTTATAACCCCGTACTGATTCCTAACCCCAAATATAGTTTCGTGACAATTCGTGATTGAGAAATTTTAATGACTACGAAGATACTTGTAGGATTCAAAACTAAATACTTGGGTCGCATGCAATGCGTAACGGATGCATGGATAGTTCACCAAGTCATTAACAATTTTTGGCACTACAAATGAAATTAATTGTTGAGTGAGTTTTATCAACTACATCTACTCTCTATACTCCTTACTTTTATCTACTGCATGCGCCTTAGTTTCCTGTTTTAAATCTTACAACATTCACAGCTATTAAAAACTAACAATCACACATTTTCGGGACAATAGTTAATGGGGTTAGGAATCTGTATGGGGTTAAAAATCTGTATGCGGCTAAGAGAAATCAATATTTATATATTTAGTAAATTTTAAAACATGGTACATATATTATTTTTCTTATTTAAACACTCATTTTCTGATTTTTAGGCGTGTGTATCGCGATCAATTCAAAACAAGCAATATTTGTACCTATTAGACAAACAGACCGACAAGAAATTGCATTAATATTTAATTGTCATCAAGTTTTATGCTATATTTTTAAGGTTTCAAGTAATGATAGGGAAATGTTGTTCATATATCAGATCTAGTTCGTTCGGAACTAGTCGTTCCAGTGAACGGTTCGTTGTAAACAGTTCGTTCTAACTATATAGTTAATTGCTTCTAAAAATATCCCTGTCAGGATTAATTGCTCTAAAACAATGCTAGCTATCGCACACTTGTGGATTTCCGATGTTCACTTAGAGAGTTATGTTTCTACTCTTTATTTTTAAAAAATTTACTCGGAAGATTTTTGTTGAATGTTTAAATAATGAACAATTTCAACAAAAACTAAAAGTACAGTTAAACTAGTTAAACTGTTTATAATTTTTCACAACCAGGAGCTTTCGGGGCAACTCAGAAGTTCTAGGCGTCTAGTAAAACTATGAAGGCAGATTCATAACAAAAACTTAACATACATAGCTACATGCAAAAAACGAAAGCATTTAGTGTGCATGTGCGTTGCATGCAATCATTCACGTCGACACGTGTACGTACCTACTTATACTTATTTATGTGTGGCTGTGAATCCGCCTTTATAACACGTAAAAAACTATTAAAGAAGATACTGTCCTAAAGAAAACCATGTTTTAAACTTCTACGGTAAACCGAAACTAACATCAGGCATTGCAACATAACATGTTACGTCAACACAACCCAGAAATTAACTTGTACAGTAAAAAAAGTAGGCGTGTGTGTCTTATCATTAACATACTTGAAGTTACTTCTTGATATTTCAACATATAGAATGAAAATATTTAAATAATAAAACTCAGTTTTTGAGGTCACAGGACTCACGGAACAGAAAAGCATGAAACGAAAATAACGTTGAACTGTCTCTGTCCTCAAACGACATAATTCGAGGACCGATGCAGTTCGGGATACATTTTCTCGTTCCCCTCTTTCAGTCGCCCTCTCCTTCACTGATCCTGGGGAAGGGGATATGGGTGAAATAGGAAAATAAGTGGAGAGTAGTAACAAATACGGTTGTATACGGGCTCAAACGAGACATTCTCCGGAGGGGAGACAGAGGAGAGGACTAAACGCTAGAGACGGAAAAAATTGGCGGGTTCACTGACATGTAAGCTAGCCTTCAAGAATATCTGTGTATTCAAGCAGACAAGAGCTGACACTGTGACATGGGCCCGCGTTTAGTTCCATTGTTATTATAGGCACATAGACTTCAAGATGGTGTCAAATAAGTCAACGGGCAATTATGCAAGTAGCACGAACTTACAGTTGTTGGAATTCTAGCTTGCGCCTGAAAGAAAACGCGAATTTTTCAGGTCTCTACTAAACGCGTAAGCGAACTATAGCACAGACGCAGTAAATGGAGCGGATTAAGTTAACACGCAGGCGCAGGATGTCATTCATCCAGTCGCAGGAACGGTTCATTTCTGTACGACCAACCTAGTTCCGTAGGTCGCGTCTTGGAGCAGTGCGAAATGAACTGGTAGTTCGCGAACTTCCCATCACTAGTTTCAAGTCCTTAGCTCATCGGGAAGTTAATTTAACGTGGTTATTATTATAATTATTATAATTTAAATTATAATGTCATGTATTTTCTTCGTACAATTGTTTTGCCTGTATTGGAATCTTTAATTCAGACGATTGCAATTCGGATACCTCGAACGTAATTTACACAGTTCACAGTTCTCAAATGTTACTGACGGACTGGAAATAATAATTATTATTAATGTTACTATTTTTTTATTTTAGAGGGTTTATTAACGTTCCTCGGTTTAATGCACTTTTCAGGCTTAGTGAGGGACGGTTTACAAACTAACTAAATCTAATAAACCGACACAAACATCCATGCCCGTACCGGGATTCGAACCCAGGACCTCTTGCACCGTAGGCCGACGCTACCGACCACACTTCGGAGGCCGGTTATTATTATTACATATGCTCAGAACTCCTTAAAAATCGACCACTTCACCATGAATAGGTTAAGTAAATTTACCGTTCTTTCCTGTTTCCCTTCACAGGTTAGATTTCGATAATTTCAACCTGGCGCCACCCACCAGGACGGCAGCGGAAGACGAAGACGGCCTGTTGGACTGGTACAGCTGCAACACAGATCGCTTCACCATCACCAGCCCGTACTCCAATCACCTGGGTTTCAAATACCTCTGTGGACAGAACCACGGACAACACAGTAAGTAACCCACCACAAGTTACAACGACGTGGTGACGATGGAAAGATGAACAGTTGGGTAAGTCGGGGGAGTAGTGCTACCTTGAACAGAAGCTAGGTTTTCTTTGTTGTACATTATTAAATACATTTATATATAGTTAAAATTCGTCTGTGTTCGTTCTTGTCAAGTTCGTTAGATTATATTCAAAATATTTAATAATAACTATAAAAATGTTATATATACCCACATACACACATAACATATTTGTCGAATATTGCATTTGATGCAAGTACTCCAGCATATGGAGTAAAACCCTTATTTTTATCCTGGATAATACCGCTCTATTATAAATAGTACGCAAATCGTCTCTGTACAAAATGTTAGACATAGCAACTACTTGCCTTCTTCATATTATTAATAATAAAGTTGCCTAATCCAAAAGATTGTTCTCAATTTGAAAACACTATTAGATGTTGAAAAGAGTTTATTCCCTTTAAATTACCAAATGTTACACTTAATTATAAGCAAAAGAGTAGACTACCAAAATCACTGGAAATTACAAATCCCTGAAATCGTCTTATATATATATATATATATATATATATATATATATATATATATATATATATATATATATATATATATATATATATATATATATATATATATATATATATATA
>PNEQ01000953.1:32222-62817 GCA_003012365.1 Medauroidea extradentata | reverse complement strand
CCTTATGGAAAATAAAGTAGGACATATGTAGGACACTTTGTACCTAAGTGTAATATTGTGGGAGTAATAAGCCGCAGAATATCGAATTTGAAAACCGTATTTATTTTAAATATCGGAAACAGAATTATGTAAAACGACAATACTCTGAACATTGATTTGTGTTATAATAGTCTTCAAACCCACATCAAATGCTGGTTGACACCTTCAGCCATTACTAAAGGAACAGGGATTGCCACCCTCTAAGTGGACTAAACGTTTGTGCCATCGGGATAGTGGAGCATTTGACGATGTTTTATTGAGTAATGCGAACTTTGTAATAAAAATGGTCCTCTTATTGCAACTGTCTAGGGCTCATAAGTTTCGTGAAAAATGCACGCGAAGCTTTGGCTGAAGCGATAGAGTACCAGGAGAGCATAAGCAATACTGCGTACATTGTGTTTGGAAATGCTCAATTGCTCTATCCAAAATGGGTTAGAAAACATTACATACGAAAAATATCGTACAATAACTTGTAAGGGAGATATCCACCCTTACAAAAAGACGTTTTATCGAACAAAAATTAAATCTAACAGACAATAAGAAAGGTATTGTGAATGATTACATTGATCGTAAGTATTTGCACAGCCACTATTGTGGTGTACAACTTCGAGAAAAACGAGGGGGTGGTACGGTCCTACCAATGTGTGTGTAACATGTAGATATTTTGTATTGCTTTTCAAAGATGTAATACAAATGTATAATACAAGTCACCTTCACGCTACATGTGTATGTGAACTATTGAGAAACACATGTGAGGGTGCACTTTATTGCCCGCCAGGTATGCAACCCGCGTTGCAAGGCTGGTCATATGCACAGTTGCGCGCGCATCGTTCGCTTAGCACCGCTAGCCTAGTTAGAATACATTTCCTTATTTTACCGCAAACACTTGTCTTACGAAGTTTGTTGGTATGATTGTGAAACATACTGCATTATGTGTGTATGATAATAGGCTAATCCCATTTGTTCTTATTTTCAAATAAATATTTGTTTTTAATCTTGAACCATAAAGAAATTAAGAACAATTCACCATGATGAATGTACAAACTTCTGGCACCTTCATGATAAAAAAGGGATAGCTATGGCATATTTATTAAGTAACATCTCATTTTTTATTTGTTCACAGCGCCTCCTGGATGTCTTCAGTATTACACAGATCCTACTGGAACAGTTGAAAGTTTTAACTACGAAGGTACTTCTGGATTATACCTTCCAGAACTTAACTATGCTATATGCTTCAAGAGATATCCAGACACTTGTCAAATAAGGTAAAACAAGACCATACGTTTAAAATGCTAATAATTAGTATTTGTATATCGCTTAAACATGCACAAAATTTCTCACAAATGTGTAGTGAAATTACGTAATTTGTATTGTAATAGTTTATTATTTAATTTGTTTATTTATTGCTATCTGGACATATTTTGCGATAATTTTTTCAATTTTGACTTTAGTATTCATTAAAAAGACTGCATTATTGATTTAAATTTGGACAAAAGTATTTAAATGTCGCTTTTATTCCTCAGTAAGTTACAGAATGTTTTGATTGTGTAGGATGTTAAGCTTACCCAATTAAAATAATTTGTTGTCAGTACGTTGGTATAAAGGCTTTTAAATATATATTAAAGAACTAAAACAGCATTTTTGAAAATATAAAAATGAATGTACAATATTAAAATTATAAAATTTATGTTTACCTTTTTTATTAAATGAATTCAAGAAATTTTAGAAAATCAATTTACTGTCATTTTTGTACAGATATTCAAAGCCACATACCTACGTGGCTAGATGACGCAGTCAAGGGATGTGGGTAAAGTAAGTTGCAAGGGAACTATTAATTGATGGCCGCAGTAGAAGAATATATGCACACATGTAACGTGTCCATTCTTGCTTCAGCTATACATTTGAAGATTTCCAAATAGCTGCAGACGTGGCTAACAACAACTACACAAACACAGACTGTGATGATGGCAAAACTTACGTTGACTATTTGTACATCCCTTCAGTTTCTAATCAAGACCAAGGCGTCAAATACTGCGGAAAGCAGCCAACATCAGTAATATTGTGTAAGTATCTTAGTAATTACTAGATTATGAAGTAGCGAAAATTAGTTAACAACAAATGAAACAATTCTTATGTTATTTTAGCTTGACTTTAGACATGAAAGTAATAACCACGTAAGAATAAAATATATTACAATGTACAAATTGCTCCATGATTGTTTATAATTTTGAAATATCTACAGGCATCAATAAGTGAATTCCCATTCTATGGAACTCTTCGCAGCGAAATAATCACATTCGGAAAAAAAAAATGGTGAAAGGAGGACCAGTAGACTCTGAACAAGTATATTTACAAATTGGTTATTCAGTAAAATCCGAGATTGGGTTCAAAATGCAACTGGTTTTACTCCCTTGGTTCATGAAGCTCTTATGACCCTAAGTCACTAAAAAAATAAGGTAAAACATATTTGTTTTGAGCCTTCTCTTTTTGCTGCAACTGCAATATGCAAGTAAGCTTCCTGGCAGAGAGTTTTTTAACTCTCCCATCGACTATTTCTGGAAACGTTCATTCCAAATAAAATTAAAGAAACAATGGCAACATATTTCCTTTAAAAATGTATCATCTCTTTCCATATGCTCTACAAAAAAATATCTGATGGAGATTAGGCCTACACAACAAAATCACAAAATGTTATGTTCGCGACATACATTTGGCCCTAATCCTTTAAAATGCAAACAACCTTAATACTGGGAAAAAGCAAGTCCTGTCCACTTATCTTAACACTAATAACTAGACTCTCAGTACTCCTCAGTATTTCCGGAATTTTTTTTCTTTTCAATACGCTTTAACATTATTCCCGTACGTTTGTAAACTTAATTCGTAGCTGAACATTTGCATTACTCAACTTCATGGTTTTCTTCGAATTGTATAATCTACAGTGTTAACCTGTCAAACCCGGCTTTGAAAAGCACAGTCCTTTCCAGTTCTCATTTTTAAATTGTCTTGCTAATTGTTGCTCCTTTTTCACGTTCATTCGAGATAACTAAAATAAATGCGTTCATCATTCAGAATAGAATAATTTCGTATACGCCACTTTATTTTCTCTTATTGCTTCCAAGACTCACGAACTACGACTGACTACCCTTCTCCCTTTCACACCAAGCTCCTTGTATGCTATCTTGCTATATTAATTTTGAAAGGCGATACATTTTCAATTCTCAAACGAAGTATTAATTTCTCGTGATTTAGCCCAGATTGCAGTGACGTAAATTCTAGTTACGTGTGCGTTCTTCACCCCTTCAAATACTACAAATTGTAAGCATTGCATTTTACCTCGAAAGTTGAACTTTGTTTTGTGTTAGTTGCAAAGAAATTAATTGTACAAGATAGCATCTAAGATTTATGGGTAACTAGTTTGGCCAGTTAATAATTCACGAAAATTCTCTTTTAAAATTATAATATAAATTTTAGCTTACAGTTTTACCGTGTATTTTATGCGATGTACTAAGAATCTTAAAAATACCAAATATATGTAGGCCTACTAACGTACTCTCGCTTACACTCTACGTTGATTTGAGTAGAAGATCTGTTGTCCCAGAATGTAATATAATATACTGGTGTGCGAACGGACAGGTTCACGCATGCAACGTCACGTAACAGTGTTTTAAATGGGTACAGAGCAAACCATAAAACCCCGAGATGCAAGAGCACTGAATAAGTATACAGTACCACGGTCGTAGAAGAACAGGTCTGGACACTCGCCTGGAAACTTGACCCCCTTGTTGTTTGGCTGTAGTTCACCAAGTTACCGACAATATTGTGTTTTATTGGCGCTGATGTTACGGCGGTCGGACTAAACTCCGCCCACTTCCTTTCCGCTAAGATAAACAATTTATCAAAACGTATTTTTCAGCAATTTATAAAATACTTTATTCACTCACAAATTTAAGAAAGGCTCCAGCAATCTTTATTTACTTTATAAATTTAACAATGGAAAAAAGTGGACAGAGTTTGAGTCCGACCGCCCGGAAAACAACGCCAAAAAGTACGGCATTCTCGGTAACTTGACGAACTACAGCCAAACAACAAGGGGGTCAAGCAAAATATCTTGGTAAATAGGCGAGTGTCCAGACCTGTTCTTCTACGACCGTGTACAGTACAGATCAGGAGAGGAATACCAAGCAATGACGTCGTGCTCCTCACACACTGTCAAAATGTTCAGACGTCCAAAATGACTAAATAGGCTCTCATCCATGCGTAAGCTGATCTCTGTAGTTCTTGTGTTCTCTGCAACACAGCAAACTCTCGTCTCTGACAGACAAGCGTTATCGCCGAGAAAACACCTGTGTGTAGCTTCCTAACGTGATATCGTGCGTTCAGTCGTGCGTTGAACGTGTCTGTAACACTTGTATGTCGGCCATCTTTTCACACGTGTTTCATACTACGCTGATCTTCTGTCGCTTTGTTTGCTCGTAGACGATCGCTACATGCTATTGACTGTAAAATGTATATATAAGGTTACAGGCCATTCGGGATAAAGTGAGCACTAAAGATTTAACCTTTGAAAAAAATCAATAGCCGTTACTGCATATAATTCAACATTAACTATAGTTACCGTACTCGTACGGTTGGCAACAATTTGCCGAATGTAGTTGCGTGTATTTCTCTATTTTTATACAGAAATACTGAAATAAAATCAACTGAAATCTAACTACTGTATTTATATTGTATATAGTTAATTAACTTATTTTTATCAAACTATATAGGTTCCTGCCGACTTCACAATTTATCTAACACGCGCAAAACATCAAGTGACGTGTCCAGAGGGTTTAGACATTTTCCGGCGTTAGCCGCAATGCGCGGAAAGATACGAATTGGCTGAAAATATTAATTTATCAGGGCTCTTTCGAGTGCTCACTTTATCCCGAGCCTATACTAACTTTCTGATTACTTTTTTCTCGTTAGGTCCTGTTTCTAAGTTTTCGCAATTTGTTTATACAAACCAGGTTAAGTAATATACGCCGTGTACGTAAACTGGGTATATGCTTTGCACCGAAATATCAAACGTTGTACCTACTTAATTACTTTTTTTCTTACTTGTCCCCGCCAAGACATTCCGGGTTCGTTTCTTAGCGGGGTTGGCCCCCGGATTTTCGCATGTGGAAATTGTGCTAGACGATGCCACTAGTCAGTGGGATTTCTCGGGGATCTGTTTCTCCCGCCCTTTCATTCCGCCACTGCCCTATATTCACCTCATGTCACTCACCAGCACTCAAGACCTCGTTGACCAAAATATCCTCACATCATTTCACTGACAGGTAAAAAGTTAGTGATCAATACGTGACGATATCAAGTAAGTTTTTTTTAATGCATATTCATGATCCGAGTTCCCTTCACCAATATCCGAGCCGGCCTCCGTAGTGTAGTCAGTTAGGTATAGATCTAAGGTGCGAGAGGTCCTGGGTTCGTGTTCTAGCGCGGGTATGGTTGTTGTGATGTCTCTTTATATCACTTCACCCTCATCAGTTCTATGACCTCGTTGTCAAAGGGTCGTGAAACACTCTCACCTCACTTCAACATCAGTATCTGACAAACTAATATTTATGTTCGTACAACAATACGCATGCTAGGGCAAAGTATACTGTATAGATCTCACCGCACTTAAAAGTTAACATCTGAGACGAGGATAAATTATATATTTTATGATTATTCTTAAGGGGAATTGATCCCTGTCAGTTCGGTTTTACGGTTTTTCTTATAAATCAGGGAATAGACACATTGTTTTACTTTTTTCACGCTGACAAGGCATCGTTTATTGTTTCATTCACTTTTTGGAATCCATATGGCATTGTTTATGTTAATGTTGCGGCCTCTGTAGTCGCTCCTGTAAATAAAACAATTTTTTCCTTTTCAGCTGTTTCCCGTTGCAAAATAATGAATATATTATGGTTCCAGCAATTACAGAAATTCGATTAAGTTTGTATCTATGCCTTGTCGTGACAAACATTTTGATGTATCGACTGGAACAGAAGTTATCAATAAGAAACAGATAAATCCAAGGTGGTAGGGATCAATACCCCTTAAAGGCGATCTTCAAACGTCTTCTTAAAATACCCTGAGGCACGTAAACAAGACGTTCATACAGCTGATCTTTTTATTCAAAATGCAATCCAAGCTCGTGGTGTGATTTTTAATGCGATCCCGAATTCCTCAATAACAAACCACACTTCGACACTCTGCCACGTTCCCAAAATCCCACCCTCAGGAGCTGCGGCGGCCGAGTAGTCAGACCACTCGCCCTCCGCCTAGACGATCCGAATTTGATCCCCTGCGAGGTCGGATTTTTTTTCGGAGGTCTCCCGTTTCTCCCGCCCTTCTCATTCCGCGCTTCTCCATCGTATACGGCATTTTTTCATGTCGGAGTACGCAGATTGTCTACGAGCTCCCGCTCATATAATCTGCATTCGGGTTCGATACACTGACCCTCGAGTATCCTTCTCGCACGATGTTTTTATTTATCTTATCCCAGTTCTAACAAAGAAATTCGTAGGTTCTCTACGGAACTGTCTGTTTAACATAGGGGAGACTTTGATAATTTGGCACCATCGTGTAAGATATTGAAGTATTTATGCATTATTGCTGATATACTTCTGCAAACGTTCGTGTTAAAAGTTAAGATTCTGGTTTCGCTTGGTAGAAAGACAAAACGTTTCTAAAGAGTCAGTGTAAGTTGAAAACAATAATAACAATACAAAATAGTGCCAAATTATTAGTACTGCCAAATTTCCCGAGTCTCCTATGACATAAAACAGCCAATCGATGTAGCCGTACAAGACGCCCATATTGCAGCATTGTCCACTGCAGTGCCAAGCCCACAGTACTACGTCATATTGTGTGTATGCTACAGGGTTGCCAAACTCACGTGCCATGATTACACTAACCATAAGTATATACCAGCTACAAAAATGTTTGGTAGGCAGTTTTATTTTTCACTCCACGATAAAGCAGTTTTTCACTTGACATGTTTATATAGTACTACAGTAAAGAAACGTGGTAAGCCAATATAATTTGTACTGAAATAATGTTCGAATGGTGCTGCACCACAGTAAATCCATTTTTGTACATTATATATACTATTCATTCGAAGGATTTGAATTTTTTCCCTTGGTCCACCCAAGTGTGTACACTACAGTACGCGCAAATATTCTAATAGCACGTACTTCGTGGAACTACACGCCAATTGTCAACACTGGATGCACATGCCTTGTACAGTGCCGCACCCTACCTGATATCCTAATTGCTCCATACCATTGATATGTTGGTATGCGAGCGTGATTTGTACCGTTATATTAAACCTCCCACAGTAAGGAATATTCATTTTGAAAATAAAAATACGATCACCGGCAATATCATCCCTCATAGGAAAAAATATTTATTTTCTGATTTTACAATTTCTTGTTAAACCCGTTAGGATGCATGTATAGGCCTACGTAGGATAGAATTTATTAATTTGATTCTCTTCCCTACTGAAATTGGCAAACTAAAACACAGAAATTTTATTAATTGGAAATATTGTTCTTATCTATTACGTCCTATTTGAGAGAGAGTGCAGAAATTGATTGTGCATTGCCAACTGTGATTTAGAAAATTCACAAGTTTACGGATGTTCTCTAAATATTCCATTTTCAGCTTTGTTGTAAAATTCTGTACTCTAATTGTATTGTCTTTTATTTCTTTTTCCAGCGAAATCTCCAGGACCACTTCAAATCTATTTCCACAGTGGTGTGTGGAGACTTTCAATATTCAAACAGTACGGCTTCAAGATCAGCTACTCAACGCAGAGTTGTTAAAGAGCTTTTAGACTGTTCAGTGCAATATTTGAACAATTTAGTGTATAATTCATAATGCTATAGTATAATACCGAAACGTATTTGTAACTGTATTTATAACGGAATGATTATAATGAAAAGCCATGTTGACGCAATTATTTTTATAGAAAATCTGAAGTAATGAAACATAATCACTCAAAAAGTGAATGTTAGCCTGTTGTATTAATAAAATATTACCACAAAACATGCATATTTGTATTGAATAAAGTATCTCCTGTTCCTAGTTACACGTATATTAAAAGTTCGTTTCATAAACATTTGTAACCACACCAACGAACACAAACATAATTACAATAAATTATATAAAATGGCTGTATAACAATGGACAAAGATAATTTTCGAAAATGTTCTCACATTTTATCTCAACGTATATGTTGTTGAGGTAGATGGAACATTATTAAAACAAATAACTGTTTAAATTTTAAGTAACCCTAGAGACCTATAAGTTAAACGTTCACGTGTTCAACAAGTATCTGATGAAAGTTTTAAAAATAATTAAATAGATAGTCGTTTAAAAAAAACTAGAAATGGTTTCTATCAAAGCAAAGAAGGATTAAAAATATAATACGTTGTCATGCTCACAAAAGACAATTTTCAGTACTTATTCGAACTTCTTCAGTTCTTTCAAAAAATTTGACTCTTTCCCTAGTCGTAACGTTGACTTTAAGAACATCCTAAACCAATGCCGTAATATAGAATGAAAAAATAATTCAAACAAAGCATTTTAAGATAAATGTATTGTAATTATTCTTCACACAAGACCAGCGTAAGCAGCTGATACAGCGCGCAAAAATCGATCTGCAATCTGGGGCGGATCCGGCTCATGGTCCTAGAGGGGGCCTTGCCTTAAAAAATAGATCACACCAAGCTAAATACGGGTGGTCCAGGTGCCCTTCCCCAGAACAGTTTGGATGCAAAATGGTGACATTTCAGGAGTTTCCAAACTAAAAACCTGAATATACCGCTTTTAGAAATTATAATATTTTTAACAATACCGGTAAAGACTCTTTAAAAGTGAAAAACTTTGGGTTAATATAAATATGTTAGGTACATTTTTTCAGCTTCTGCTTCTACATATCTTTACAATTGTGCTGGCTCTTGAAACACTTACTTCGTTTTTAATGACTAACAGACTAAACCGAACGAAAAATTTTGGAATCCAGAAATTAGGAAAGGTAATTTAAAATTATGAAAAGAATTAATCTATTATCTATTTCATATATAAATCACTGTTCTACATATTGTTACAACACAAAATCGTGTAACCATGAATGTGTTGTAAATGTTGTGCTGTCTTTTATAAAGCTTTAAGAGACGAGCGAGGTAAAGGTTTTCAATAATTAACTTGCCGTTTATTTGGTTTACTACTTTTTTTTCAGAGCAGTCTCGGGAGGGACCATAGCCCCATGAGACCCCTCCTTCCCCCCCTTAATTCTTCCCTGTCTGTAATACAGTTGAAGCTAAATAAATTCTTATCTGGGTGTTTGCAACGCTCTAGAGAGTAACAACCCTCTCCAAGTTGCATAACTCTGTGTCACTCAGTGCGCAGTGTAACAGAACCACAATATGTAGCAGCAGTTTATGAATCGTGCCACTACGGACCCGTTACTAGTGGCGTGCCATAAGAGAACTGTTTTTTGTAACCAACCAGTGAGAATACGCCAATTATTGTTCAATTACTTTCAAACGATTCGTGAGTGAGAGATTTTGGTCAGCGCATAACATCGAGGTCTTCAGCGCTGGTGAGGAGTGACATAAGGTGAGTATGGAGCCGCGCCGGAATGAAAGGGGCAGGGGAAACGCGAGATCCCCGAGAAAACCCGCCGACCAACGGCATCGTCCAGCACGATTCCCCGTTGCGAAAATCCGGGGACCGACCCAGCAGGGAATCGAACCCGGATCGCCTTGGTGGGAAGCGAGAGGTCTGAGCTCTCGACCACCACGGACCTCGATTTTGAACAAATCCGTCACATATATCTTGAGAAACAACCGCAGGGAAAAGCCGAGTTTGAGGGCTTTAAAATAAAATTCTTCCAATGTGCGTGGTGTCTTGAAAGGCACATCCACAAGTAGTCTGAAGTGTGTTTTATCTTCGTAGATAAGCATTGTGGACGCACGTTTATTGGTCTCTGAGAAAAAACATAACTCCGAACACGCTGCACGCAGTTCGTGTGCCAGCCAGGAGCCCCTTCGCTTCTGAGCCTCGAACACGCAAAACTGTTTCAGACATTCGGCACGTACAAGACAAGTAAATAATAGATGTTGCCTGCGTGCCATTTCTTTAGCCCAGCTCAGAATGCAGTGGATTACAGCGTGTAATAGAAAGAAAACGTGTTGATATACCAATGTGTTAGATATATTGAATCACATAGGCGTATCAAATGTTTACGTAGTGCACTGTCCAGTCCCTTGTTAAGCATAGGCGTTATTCGAAGGGGGCAAGGGGGGAGGGCTGTTGCCACCCCAAAAATTTTTGTTAGAAGAGAACATAAAATTATCTTTCTTAGCGTTTTCCACTACACTATGTTTAATTCAGCTAATGACGTAAAATAATAAATACAAAATTGTATAGGCCTACGTAATTTTGATGGAAGCTGTTCAATTTCCACTCCCCCCCCCTTTTTTTTTTTTTTTTTTTTTTTTTTGTTATCTGTTATACCTGGTAATCCTTGCCAGCCCAATCAAAATGCTCAAATGACGCCCATGCTGTTAAGGGTGTTCAAGAAGGGAAAAATCGTAATTTTATATTTGCATGAAATAATGTTAGTTTTGTATATGTTACTTGGGAGTACAATTTTCCTATCACAAAAAAAAATTTGCTCAGCCAGTTTTTCCATGATCGCACTTCAAAGTCAAAATTTGCTCGTTTTAGTTCTTATAAGCCGCGAAATGAACTTAATGAAATGAAAAAATTCACACTGAAGCTAGATGTCACGGACTACTGCTTTACATGTCTTAACATACATTACAAAATTCTTTTGTATTTAAAAAAAAATCTGAAATTTGGATTTTTTTACTCCTTTATCGATTTTTTTTAAATACAAAAATATTACTCTGGAGGGGTGGGTGATTACGTACTACAGTGTAGGCACCTACAAATCGCAATACAGTCCTGTGTTAGATAGAATGATATGCAAGTAATTTTTACGTTTGTAGCAGTAGTTCTGAACAATAGAGAGAGAAATTGCAAGTGTTCTAAAACAGGAACTGGAAACAGTAGATACTTACAGTAACAGATTATTCGCTACATGAAACTGATGACTACGCCAGAGAGTAAAATACTGAAACAAAGCAACTGTTACAACTGAGTTGAATAGTTTGGAAATTCTATGTTCTTATTTATCACCTTCTATCAGCGAAAGCCATGTGCAACCAAAACAATAAATTGTATGTTGATTAGAAGATAAGAACATGTGTAAAACTCGCACTTAACAAGTATTATTTTTTTTTTTTAATTTAATTTACTAACATGTTTATCTGAATTGAGGTTTCTGTTTAGTTCAGAACGTGTTAGGAATTATTCATTTTCATTAAATAAAATTTATGTTACGTATTTTGCGGTGTTTGTGCTATAAATGTAATTTATTTGCTATTTAATATTTAATTGATCTATTACATGGTTATAAATAACAATAAATAAGGTAAGTCAAAGTCTGTAACATAAATGCATTTAAGAAACATATAACTGGACCTCCCCTAAACGCAAATCCTGTGTGCGGCACTGGCCACATGTATTTTATCCAAAATGAAAACATTGCTCATAGTTATACCTATGTGTGTTTCTAAGGCTGTGTTTCAATCAATAATTTAGTAACTCGTGATAAAGAACATTTCAACTGAAAGCGTCGAGTATTTCGAAATTTAGCGAGGTTTGTTATATACTTAAAACTAAGACACTAAACTACGAAATACGTTACCGTGTAACATTCTAAATAGTATTTTTTGATCCTTTGATAACTAAATTTTCTAACTGGAACACAGCCGAACTGTAGCCGACTACAGTAGGGGGTGAGATGTCGATAACTAGTCGGAATCGACCGCTCCGTCACTGTAAGTAGAACTGGGAGAGCAGAAACTTCCCCCCTTTTTCCCAGCTTTCAGATGCAGCAAGCAGTAACCGGGCAGAGGACATCCCGTTACCTCCGTAAATGTCATGTGCGCCTGGTAGCTCTGATGGTAGGTTCGGAGCGGGTCGCGTCGCCGCGCGGTACATCTTGCCCGAGAGTGACACAACCACGGACACAACGCGACATGTAGATTGTAGGTAGCTGGCAAACGGACGGAACTCGTTGGACGGAACACGTCTCATCTCTGTTCGTTCCGTCCGAACGAAATACGCGACCGACGGTCGCGCCCAGTCACCTCTCTGTATCCGGGAAACATCAGGCGCGTAGAGGTTCTCGGCCGTAGCGCTTCGCTTGGGATTCCTTGCCCAGTGCATGACGGTGCTACGTCACGGCTATCTAGCAGGAGAACATCAACAGTATCAGAGGTTTACTTAAGGTTTGTTTTACTCGGCCTCTCTCAGGAGCTGGAAGAGTTGGGTCAAGTTGACCCAGGTCAACCCAGGTCAAAAAGAGTTGACAACTTTCGGAGGAGCGAGGAAAACGCCTATTGCGTTGATTTGATGGCGGAACTAGCAGACGTATTTAGAAATTTTAATAAACAAGAAACATAAGAGGTTGAAGTTCCTACAGCTGCATCAAATAATGCACTATATATGATAAAGTGCCTTCTATTGAAATTATGAGAAGCTAGAAAAATACACTGTACTAAACTTAATTGGTCTGAGGAATAATAATAATTCGTATACATGTTTGTATTTATTATTCCGTTGAACTACATTAAGTACACAACAGTACAGTAGCATAGGAATTCGTCAAGTTTACAGCAATTAAAACCCTATGTTCAAGAAATATACCTCATTGAATATACAGTATAAGTACACCAGGGGATATACAAGTCCAACATCAAGGAGAATAATAACTTAACGCTTTTTAATAACTAGAATTACTAACCACAAAGAAGAAAAATTCGTGAAAGGAACTCATAATTTACGGGAACTAAACACATTCTGCAAATACTAACCAATTTTTGTGAACTGTTTTTAGAGGTTAACAACCACATGAAAACAACACCATAACATAAAACTTTTATTGGTTAGAATAAAAAAAAACCTATTCAGATGCTGCAACTTTACTGTCGTCATCAATGTCTGAAATAATTATTATTTTCTCTATTTTCAAACACGACAGCGAAAGTAAACTGCATAGTCAACAGCAGTATGCTCGCCGTAATGTCTAGCAGACGATTTGCTCCTACTTGCCCTTGCAACTCTTCCTCGCGAGAAGGAGCTAAAAGAGCATGCTCTTTTTGACCTAGGAGTATCTTGACCTGACGAGTAAAACACCCTGCGCCATCTTGTTTCCGGTGAGTATAACGCCTAGGAGTGCCCCGAGAGGTGCAAGAGCACAAAGAGTCGACAAGTCAAGGCCGAGTAAAACGAACCTTTAAACGACTAGGTGCGCACACTACACAAAATTCCAATGCTAAGGCGTGTGTGCTATCTGATATCACACATCCGCACGTTACAAAAACCGCTGACAAGAGGCGTTGTAGAAAAACCTCACCTGATGTTCTGAATTTTTCATTTTTCCACATACATACTTTTAACAAGTTTATATTTATGTTGACTGCTCACTTTACTTTTAATACTGGATTATAATAGTATTTCAACCTAAGGTGTAATTTGCTGACGTTCAGTCTTATGATGTTTCAACAACCACTTTTATTGATATATACTTCCTTTTTATATAATTTTAAATATGTCAAATTGACATACGCCGTTTTATTAAAGACTGTGATGTGTGTGTATAGACCAGTCCGTGCCGAATGTAAGAGTCAAGAACTTCAGTGGTCAAGACTATTATTAGTGCGAACATTACATTTCACAGCACAAATATTTACCGGTAACTTTTTTTATGATCCAGTCCTGTCCTCACTCGCGCTTCATGCAACTGTCGTTATTTCCTTCAAAAGACCCAAATAGATAGCGCAGTGGTACAAAAACTGAACTCATTCGTTTGTGAGGACTCAGGTTTGATTGCGGTTCGAATTTTTATTATTTTTTTTCGTTAGCTTGATACATTTTTATTTGTGGAACCAGGTTACTAAGTAGCAGTCCTTGTCGGCACTGTGCTTTTAAATCATATTCCACCCAACGACGTTGTCCAATTTTACGCTTTTAATCTAAAGATCATCAGATGAAGATACCCTTACATTACTGAAAAATAGCCAAGTAAATGTGTCACAATGTAAAACGTTAGTACCGGTACCAATAATTTTTTTCAGCATCGTGTGCGAATAAAAGTGTTAATTATTATCACTGTTAGTATTATTCTACAAAATTAAACATACATGTGAGAAGATAAGTCCGTGGTCAGAATGTTTACCATACATTTGATAGTTTTATCACCACAACTCTCAAACGAATAGTCAAATTTTGCCGATTAATGTTATTAATCACTAAAGTTTTAGATCTTTAAAATATGCCTTTCTGTAATCGCAAAGTATTACTATGGCTGTACCGGACTTAAAATAGTAATGTGATTAACGAAAATTGTAAAATTAGAGAGTTTTGCCTATAATATGTGTTACTGAACTACCTTGCTACCAACAAGACATTAAAACCTATCCACCTAAGCTTAATAATTTCGTGAATAACTAAAGTTAAAAAAAGTAATTCAAAATTTTAAAAAGAACTGCATAGCGTAATAAAAATGTTTTATTACGTTACGCAGTTCAATTCTATTTTAAATTAAATAATTTGCCAGTTTCATATTGCTCTGCTCCTTTGGGTAAATTAGAATAATAATTTGATTGTAATTACCATCGTTAAATTACCGAAAGGAACACTTACAAATAACAACACACTGGCAAGACAGTAATAAAACCTAGCAATGCAACTAACAAATTATTCTATATATTTTACACAGAAGAAAATAAAATGTGTGGTAAATTTCGAAATATTATTGTTAGTATATACAGTTATTAACTTGTGTTGTAAATCACAGTTCAAGATTACAAATTTTATAGTTTTTTACTACTTGTGCGAAGGAAATTTGGATGGGAAGCATAATTTTTAATTTTCATATATCTATCAATGCATGACACAGTAATTTATGATGGCTAGACATTGGCTCCTTAGGCGACAATCGGGAAACCTGACCCAGCCTAGTAAAAAGGAATTTTCTCCCTTCTCGAAATACCAGAAATTGACTGAAGACTCGGACTGACCTGCCTCTTGGTAGGTTTCAGAGCAAGACCAAACCTGTTATTTATACAGTAGCTTCATTGCTATGCGATAAAATTGTGTCTTCAATGTGTCACTTTGACGTCAGTATTGGGAAGGAGAACAAGCAGTCATCCCCATCCTGGTGTAACTTGAGCAGTTAGTGTCTCAATTATTTCCTGCATTTTCACCCTTTAGCATACGATATCACTTTTATTTTAATATTAGATAGTAACCTGGTAATATATAGTCGCAGACTTTCCTATTTTTGGAACATTGATAGCAGAAAGTAAAACCGGTTGCGGTATTACACTCTCGGACGTATCTCCTAACTGCCCCACCTATTCCATACCAGTGGAAAGGTTCGTGGCACCTGGATGGCTCGCAAACTGTCCATCGTGTTTGTGATGCAACAAGCTGTCACTCTCATTCATTGAGCACACACAACTCTGAGTCATAGCTGCGTTTTGAGGTCCTTGTTCCTTCTTTCTGTAGGATTTGTTGTGGATGGTAGAGCACGGTTGTGTGATGCTCTACCTTCGAGCCTTCGCAGAGCTCCCTCCATCGACGGCTGGTGTATTTGCTCCCATTGACTATAAGGAGTACCCTGGAGAAACCTCATCTCGAGTAGAACTCTGTTTCCCAGATTTTGAAAATGATGTCGGCTTTTGCAGTGTTGATGGCATGTGTGTCTGTCCAAAGACAGAAGGTGTCCGTTATGGCCACGATGAAGTGCTTACCCTGGGCAATCTTTGGATAAGGGCACATGATGTCCAGGGTTACCACATCGCAGGGATCGGTGGGTTGGCGTGGCCTCTGCTGATGTCCATCTGGTCTCAGTGACTTCAGAATGTTACAGAGTCTGCAAGTTCGGACGTACTCGCGCACGTCCTTTGAGATTCCTGGCCAGTGGTAATGGTGTGCTATCTTCCTTCGGGTCTGATCTGCTCCGGGATGTCTCGCCAGTCTGCTGTCATGGGCGTACCGCAGGGCTGCTGCCAGGGTCGTGTGTATTCTTCCCTCCAGCGGTTGACCTCAGGGGCTGCCGTTTGATCCTGTATCACCGTCTGGTCCAGTTCGTGCACTGACAGATCTGCCTCTGATTTCATCTTCTGTTGATTCAACTAAAGGGCAGTGAGTACACAGGTTCGTCGTCACTGGTTGGAATTCGGTGTTCCACCACTGTGGTGTGGCGCAGGGGGTCCCCACACATGAATACGTCTCTCTGCTCCTCGAGGATAGCCTGAATGGCCCCTTTATGTGTTTCCAGAACAGCGTGATCAAAAATCATCAAGCTGTGCTGTAATGAGCTCTGAGGGTTGATGGTATCATATGTGGTAGGCCATTTTCTGCTGCACATGCCCAAAATGGATGCAGTCACACACCATTTCAATGAGAACGTCTGGGTGTACCAGCCATGGGATGCCGAGAATCAGCTCCTCTCGGAGGTCCGGAATGACTGTCACTTACAGTTCTACTTCTCGTCGCAGATGGTTAGCATCACAACGTCAGTCCTCATGGTGAGGCCCATGGCATCGGGCATGGCAAGGTGTATGGTTTGGGTCTCCCGTTCCTGTCGCTGGATGGCGTAATTTCACGACGGGAGTAGCTGGGCTATCCGAGTTGAGTAAGTACTGATGTTTTATTACATAAATGACTGTTGCCTTGTGAACGTTATTTAATTTGTCCAACTTTCTGTGCCATTATAATGTGTTAAATATGTTTTAGAATGGTCATTAAAGACTTTTAACGCCTGTTCAACATGTATACAACATGAATTTAATGTGTATGTACTAGTACTGTAATAAATAGTACTACAGTGAGATATAGATTTTAATTACTATTTATTCCTAACTGGACACTGCAAGATGATGAACTTTGATTAAGTGGAATGGGTTATTGTTTATTTTATTGTTCTTTTGACATTGTAATTTTAGCCCCTATTTAATAAGCTAATTAACTAATTATTTGTTTGCTATTTTTAGTTTTTAGTAACTATCTCTCTCACCAGGTTTAATTATATTTTCTGTCATTTTATTGTGCTAGTTTCATGGGTAAATGGCGTAATGAAACAATTGTACATGCTATGCAATATTTGCTTTTTCCAAGCTTTACGGTTTGACACCTCGTAGTCCTTGCGGGCTCTTTGAAATTAGCACATCGAATCATCTACCTTCTTGCTCCCTGAACTCTCTTAAGATGAAAACTTACAACAGATCCCATGGAAAGCCCGGAATCGTATCTGCCGCCATCCTAAACATTAGTACACCAAAGAGAGGGTGTATAGTCGAAGGTGAAGTAAATACTGTCGTTTGAGAAGAGGCATTATATTTTTTATCTATTACCAGATAGTTAATTAATTTATTAGCGAGCCTCAAGACATCATAGGAGAATTCGTAAGCTGTGTGAACATTTTACATACTGTATTTTATTAACATTTTCCGGTGTCAACTAAATTATTCTTTACTTTGAAATGTGCCTGTCTGAACATTTTATGCAGTGACTTAGAATTGTAATAACTAATTTTACGTGTGTAGCTGTACTGCCTCAAGCCATCTTGAACACGTACTAATTTGTGCAATTTTCAGTTAATTCATACCCAGAGGTATGAGTATTTTATGTCTTACGCCTTATCAATGTACTGAGTTTTGCCGAGGCTTTAATATTTTACATTATCTTCAACAAGAAAGAATATTCCATAACCCATAAGAATAATACTGAATATTGCCAAGATATGTCTGTGCTTTGGGGTGAGAGAGTAGTGTGCAATTTTAGTATATACATGTGTAGGAAATGCATCTGGACAGTTTAATTTTGTTTCATCTCAAACCAACTTACAAAATAAATATTTTAGATTTATCCTCTAGTGTGTGTATATTGCTAATATTATTCTTAACATACATGTAATATATTTTTCTTCTTAAAAACACACAGCAAAACACATTTAATCTAGCAATATCTACAACCATATCATTGGGCCTACACATATTTTGCTTATTAACCTTCACTGCTTCAGAAATTATTTTATATTTAATATATTATCAGGATTTGCAGAGAGATACTGTGTACTACAGTACATTAGTGCAACATGCTAATAATCAGAATTTACTTCAATAACTATTTTCAATGCCTTCAATTGGTGCTAGAATGTAATGCGGACGATGGATAGGCCAGGGTATATTCAGGAATACAGGGAAGGTGCCCGACTCTTGCCAGTACCTGTTTTGGTGTGCGTCGACGACCAGATAGCCTCTGAACCTGGCCCCCTGCTCTTCAGTAGAGGATCTGGACTCTGGAACCAGTGCTGTGTGTTGTCCCAGCATGCAGGTGGCTGATTGTTACACACTGTGGAACACACTTAATGATGCTGTGTGGTGATCCCATTATTGCAAAATGAGCACTCGCAAAATACGTTGAACTGAATTTCTGGTTTATTCACAGAAATATCCTCTAGCAGGTCACCACGTACAATGTCTATATTTCGCCTGGTACGATGGCATAAGCTACTAAAAGTGACACAAGGCCAACAATGAGCATTACGAGTGTGAAAAGAACAATGGGGCATCCAAGTAACTAACCACATGCATGTCAATCCCTGGGGCCGAAAACACGAGGAAATGGTTCCAGAAACTTTAAGGCTATTGCTCTCTAAACGGTTAGGTCGAAAAGATTGAGTGGCCTTAGGGAGACGAGACCGCACGACACACGCGGCTTACTTCCTCTGTGACCATGCGAAGACTACTGAACACGGCGCTTGGCGAGGGATGTGGTGGCGCGCATTCCCGCGAAACTTGGTGTAATGCTTTTACATGCTATTTTAAAACAAAATTATACAAAGATTAAAATTTAGTAGAAATACATTAATATTATTTATGCCTGTATCTGCAAGTCCAAAGTCATTAAAGTGCACTTTCAGAAATATGTCGTGAAATGAAAGCAACAATTAAACTTATGTATAAGACATCAGAATAAATTACATAATATTTAAAACATAAACACTCAAGCAAAATCACTAGCAAATTACAAAATGAAGAAAAATATAAAAAGGACAATCAAAACCTTTTCATGGTGGGCTTTCCACAGTGTCCTACTGTCCCTAGTAATTTACATTGTACATCAATGGAAAAATATGCGTATCTAAAGAGTTCTGTATTGCAGGTAACGTAAAATGTCTTTTGTAAAACACTCCATATGCGTATGTCAATAGATTTGCACAAGTCACCGGGGATTAAAACCCGACGCTGTCAATTGCTGTCTGTATTACATCGTGGTACATAGCGCCCCGATGCTACAAACGTTCTCACACAGTCTCTAGCAGCTCTAGTTAGTGTTGCAAATACTACCAATATGTTAGCGGGTCCTGCTTAGAAAAGGGTTGTCAGAAACTGCTCGATTGAGGCTGGTAGTCCATCATCACAGCTTACAGGAACAGGAGTTTACCTACCGCATAGTGAAGACTGGCATTTAGGTAGCTTCTGTAAATGGGGAGGGTGGACATGTACCTGGGACCCGGCTGCAGTAGCGCTGATGTCCGCGGCACATGTCAAATGAGTTTTAACTGTGTGTGTTATTGTGTATAAAATACTTTCTATATGCTTATTAGTAATATTTTGTATATTTTAACTGAACAATTTGCGAGATCTTTACATCCCTTTACCACTATATAATCTTTATAATGCAGGCTTATTTATTGCTGGTATCTATTTATGTCAGTTATATTTCACTGAAATTAATCGTAAACAGTATATTTCAGCTATTCACATGTGTTTTTACCTCACAGTTTCCCTGATCTTCATAGCCCTCCCCACTATCGATTTTGTATAATGTAGGCATAATAATTAATCACGACCACGGCCGTAGAAGAACAGATCTGGACACTTGCCTGTAAACTTGACCCCCTTGTTGTTTGCTGCAGTTCACCAAGTTACCGAGAATATAAGGCGTATTTTAGCGGTTGAATTGGTCACAAGCTGTTAGCAAGCGTTTGCCGAATCTGTTTGCATTTACAAGAAATCGCTAAAATGTAATATTCAGTAAACATAAATGGCTACCACAATGGAGTTACGAAATTGTGTACTTGTTATTAGGCGTATTTTAGCGTTTGAATTGGTCACATGCTGTTAGCAAGCGTTTGCCGAATCTGTTTGCATTTACAAGAAATCGCTAAAATGCAATATTCAGTAAACATAAATGGCTACCACCATGGAGTTACGAAATTGTGTACTTGTTATTGTCTTATCAGGAATAAAATTGGACTGTATAAAGGAAAAAAACTTCTTCACGAATACGTTTATTGGAAAATAGACTACTTTCACTATTTTTTTTTACATGTACAACATAATAAATTGTAGAAATAAATTTAATTGTGCACCAGTATATGATGAAAATTAATATTGCATCATTTTATTTTAAAATAACTTAAGTTTCGTCCATATTTCACATAAATACAGTTTCAGATTTGTTCGAAACAAAACAGGAAATAAATATAAAGGTAAACATCCTGTGAACAAACCCTGTAACCGTCCTCCTGCCTCGGTTGCCAGAAACGTGCAAACACCCTCAGCCTGGTTGCAGCATGTTTGCAAACACCCTTGTAAACAGGAGCGCTAAAATGCTCTGTTCACAGGTACCGCTACCAATTCAACCGCTAAAATACGCCTATTGTGTTTTATTGGCGCTGCAGTTAGGGCGGTCGGACCCAAACTCTGCCCACTTCCTAAACAATTCATCAAAACATATTTTTTTATCACTTTATGAAATACTTTTTTCGCTAAAAAATTTAAGAAAAGGCTCCAGCAATCTTTATTTATTTTATAAATTCAACAATGAAAAAACGTGGGCGGAGTTTGAGCCCGACCGTCCGAATTACAGCACCAAAAAGTATAACATTCTCGGTAACTTGACGAACTACAACCAAACAATAAGGGGGTCAAGCAATACGTTGGTAGATTGGCGAGTGTCCAGACCTGTTATTCTACGAATGTGATCACGACTACTAATTTATGTTATTGTTCACTGAAATTAATCGTAAATAGTACATTTCTGCAGTTTTTTTTGTTTGTTTTCGCATGAGTAGTGATTCTTGACATTTACATTTTTTTTTTGTTAAGTCGTAAATAATTAAAAATTATTGTTGAGTTGTAAAAGAAGGCAGATGTGGCTGCCAGATCTGTCATGTAACTGTCCTCCTAGTGAACCTTTGATCCTTTGGGACCTATTGAAATAGTAAATAAATAAATAAAAATTGTACACCATGCGACCATTGAATAAGTAGCGCCATCTGCGACATTGTCCAATAAATTGATTTACAAGGCCCGCATTCCGTTATTCACTGATTTCACTGGCCAGTGTTTTCAGCAATGTCATCTGTAGTTCCGATATTGCTAACGGCACTGATAGTCACTTATGGTCGGTTGGTGACGATACCTTGTGCGAGACTACATCCGTTTACTGAGATTATCAATTTTCCTTTCGCTTCAGAGCATCAGTGTTGTCAGTAAACCAATATTTTTGGCGGAAATTCAAAAGTCGAAGTTATCTAATGGTAGGACAAGGAGTCTTTTTTAAGATATAAGGGCCAAAGTGGGTACCTATTAATTTATATACGTTTATTTAACGTCTGTTTATGGTTACAGAAGCATTCGTCGTGCAGTTTGCAAAGACTAAATAATGTTTAGAGGTTGAATCGTACCTTGTTTATGAATTTAAAAGTGATGGATACAGTCTGCCAAACCTTTAATAGGATACAGTCTGCCAAACCTTTAATACACGCCATGTTTAAGCTGCGTCGTGAAAATACGAAGAAAACATATCAGTCGTAAGTCGTGCTAGATGTATCAATACGCTAAAAACATACCAATTTTATTTTTAAAGTAAATACAGTTTACACAACGAACAAAATAAACATGATTGTTTATCGCAAGAATAAAAATCACACATATGCCAGAGATGTAGTTGCTAGGAAACGTACATTGCAGTAACGTTAATGATTTAATGTTCCGATATTATCTATTTACTGACGGTGAAAATGTTTTGCTGATTACTGACACTATTCCCTTATTGTTTGCAAACACTGGCGAACTGTCAGTGATATCAGTGAAATCAGTGAATAACGGAAGGTGGCCTAGCTTTCAGATCATTTTCAAATTAATAATATAAATATTTGCTCTATGCATTTGTTAATGTTTTCTCATTTCTCGTTGAATTGCGTCTCTGGCGGTCTGTTTGAGTGGTGTCAAATACAAGTTGTGTGTACGGTGTTTACTGTGAAATTTGTGTGTAGTTAGCATTGTTTTAAAAGCTTGTGTCTTAACAAAATGCCGTAAATGGACTTCTACAATATTTGTCCCAACATAAGGATATTCAGTTTAGTGGAATGAGGTTATGTAAATGTGATGTGAAGGTTTTTAATTATAGCAGCTTGGTTATTTATCAAACCACTTTTGTAAAGATGATGAAATTGGTTTGTTGAATATGCTACTACATTCAGTTGCAGAGTTTCAGAAATATTGTTGGAGTAGATATGGCAAGCTTTCGGTCAAAGTTTTTGTATTTGAATCATGTAGACACAGTTCTAGCTATAGGAAGAATGGTGCAGCTCTTAAAACTCTCAACAAACAGAACAAGAGTTTATTTGGAGACCTTCTGGAAACAAAACCTGAAAGAAGAAAACGGATAGCAAAATTCTTGCCTGTTAGTAGTAAATTATTGGGTAATGTCCAGCAGGACTGGATTTCTGAAATTAAGTGGTCTGAAAGAAATGGATCTTGTAAGATGTTGTGTAATAGGAAGTCTCAATCAGATCTGAAAGTAGTTGGTGATAGTTTTTTATTAAATACTTCAAGAAATAAGGCAGAACCAGAAATTTCATCAAGTATACCTCGTACTGTTGAGAGTGAGCCACCTGAAAATACTTTAGGTGAACAGGGCCCACAAATTACAAATAAAGCAAGTACACAGTGTTCTGTTTCTAATAAAGATGTGATAAACCCCCAAGTCTTCCAGTTGCCAGATATAATTGTGAGAAATGTACCATCTTTTCCACTTCAAAATGATAAGAAACAGTGGTTGACAGATCATTCCATTGGGAGTATTTTAAGTTTGTCGCATGGGGCAGAAGTTGATAAAGAAAGCCAAGTGTATCCTTCTGTAAGCAAAATTTTGAATGCTACTATGTCGGAAGGTTCTAAAGTTGCTCTTGCACGATGGCGACAAAAGATGATTGCTGAACTTGGACCAGATGAATTTTTGAGATATTATAGAGGTAGGGCGTAAGTAGGGTTTTTTTTATAGCGTAGCTAAACGATTATCTGAATTTAATAAAATATTGAAATCGTTTTGTATTTTTTAGAAGTAAGCTACCTGTTAATAATCATTAAAATGTTATTTTAAAAAAAAATCAGTTGTTTCTCAAAAGTTTTGTATTTAGTCACTTAACAATCTAATTCTCTGAAAGTAATGTATGTAACTAAACCTAGTATAATTAGTTCATGTATTAAGAAATTGGCCCTGCAAAGAGTACAAGATGAAACAAAAATTAGAGTAGCAAATGTAGCACATAGAGCTAATATTTTTATGTCTACCTACCAAGTGTTAAAAAATGTTTTTATGGATGAAATTACATGCTGTATTTCTCTATGTGTGCCTGGAACTATGATATATTCTCATCATATGTGGTGGATGTGCAGTTGGTCACTTCGCCAGCGTAGAACGACCTGTATAATCCATGGTTCTGTGAAAGTTGCGGAACCTTGCACTATTCTATCTTCTATTCATGCAGAGTTCAGTTTTTCACAAGAAATTCTCATTAAGACTTACAAGATTTAGTTTGAGGTTGGCATTTGATATTACTTCTAGGTAGACTATATGTGGTATTGGGTAAGAAGTGCTTTAGAATAAGTAATTAGGCCCTAGCATACTTAAACGAGCACCCTGAAATGTTAAAACAGGAAAAATCGTAATTATGTGAAAAGTAAAAAAAAAAATTGTCGTGTGAATAATTGACATGCAAAATTTATAGGATCCTACAAAGGAATTGCTTAAAATATATTTTATTGCTACGTCTTGTCTGCAGTATGGTCGTTAGAAAAGGCTACACAAAACTGTACACAAAGACAGGAACTGGGAGGGACCTCGGCTACTGTTTTTGTTACAGAACCAGCCTGGAGCAACTTCAGAAAACGTGGAAAATCGGAATGGCCATGCCATGCTGGTTACGCTTCTGTGTTGTGCATACAATATGCTAGGATTCTATCCATGTTAACAAACTTTCAGTTTCTTTGGATTGATTACTTTAACCACTGGCGAAGATTCTTGTCCATAGGTGTGTTACCTCCATACTCATGTCATGTTGATAATTGTGTTGCACTGTAACAACAAATTTAATTTCAACTAACCAAATCATGCACTGTGCCTTCTGCTGCGGTGTAACCCCTTATCTGCCATCACTACGCTGAAGCGCATCCATTGGCAAGGTCAGGTCGTACAAAGGCGCCAACCTGTGATGCACACATTCCATTACACACTAAAGAAAACTTTAAACTTCCAGTATATATGCACCATGTGACAGAACTAGTCTATCTCATTACTGCATTCAGTATCACTGTTTCAAATCCCGGAGTTCTTTCAGTAGATCTGACTGCTAAAATCACCACAACTGCTAAAAAAATTAACTAACTATAAATAACACTTTTGCGTTACTTTGTGTTCAATATCAAGGTGATGTACCACATAACTTACGGAAATTATTGTTTTTAATTCGCAGCTGTGTTGCACTTTTTTCAATGTGTATCCTATAAGACAATGTTTGGTCTAGTTTAACTCAGATATTTTGGATGCATGCTGTGGGGGAGGGAAGTGTCTATAGTCAAAATATATCTGGCATTATCTTTTTGCCTCTCTGTTGTATTGGTGGGAACAAGTAGTTTTCTGTTTTATTGGGATTCAGTTTGTCTCAGTATACGAAAATATGCTCCCTATATTGATGACCCATTGTTATTACCCAGTTATCTGTATGTCTGAACTTTCAGGATTTAGTGTCGAGCATACCTGAGATGTAGAAATTTAATTATATTGTTGTCATGACAAACAGCTGAGGTAGCCAAACTTTAGTATATCTTTGTGGAGTTCATCTGGTTGCTCAATGTGACCCGAAAAAGCTTATCTGCAAGTATTTTGTCAATGAGTTATAAGATCTGAAAATTTGCTTCAATGTAGGCCACAAGAGACGTTATCTTGTCTGTACAACGTCTCTCTTATCAACCAGCCTGCTCCCAGTTCTGTTGTAGACAAATCTTTCAAAGTGTCTGTATATATTACACTCAGGGATTTTATTATTAATCAGTTGTGTGGCTGGGTGCGAGTAGTTTAGTGACATGGGGTACAGTATTATTAAGCAGGTATTTCTCTGCTGCACTGAAGTTGTAGGTACATATACCTAAGTCTTATGACAGATAATTTTTACCATTTAACTAATGGTTCAAGATTTTTGATATACTATATTACAGTCACAGAAGTATGTGTAGGCCTTATATTGTAACACCTATGCAGTAATACTAGTTGCAGCATAGTTCTTCCCTTTAGAATAGTAATTGGCATTTTTTATTTGTTTGTGGGATATAAACATTGATTTTTCACACTATATGTGGTATGTGTAATGCGCAGGTCTGCTGACGAAGGGCAGTCTCTTCCATGCTACCATCCAGAGGTACCTGACAAGGCTCCCACAGGAGCAGCTACAGCTAGACCCAGCTGTCGAGGGTTGCTGGCACAGCTTGTCCAGCGTGATACCAGAAATAAGCAACGTCTATGCCCTGGAGAGTCATGTGGTGCACTCACGACTCAAATATCGTGGTGTCATTGACTGTGTGGCTCAGTACCAGTTAGTATCTCATCCAGTCTGTAGTTAATGGGATAAGATAGATTTCATCTCTGATTTACTTTTTATCGGCCATAATTCTTTTATCCAAATGGTTTACTTTTTGAAAGATCGGAATCATATTTGTTGAAACTTAGAAACTATTATTTTTGTGCAGCTTGTATAGGCAATTCGGAATGAAATGAGCACTCAGAAAGCCCTACTTAATATCTTTTTTTTTCAGCCAATTTGACTTAATTAATTTATTTGTTTCTCATTCCATTGAGTGCTTGTGTGGCTGAAGCCACATGGCTAGAAACACATCAAGAATTTAGGCCGGGTTCATAAACTACGCAAGAATGCAAGACGCAAACAATTGAACATACGAAATCAATGTATATCCGTTTATAAAATACAGAAGAAATGCAAGTACGCAAGACTGTAATGCAAGAATTCATCAACTTTCAACTTCTTGCGTTTCACCGCCTTCTATGTCGATAGTTTGTTTTGTAAAAACGTTTTAACCTAGTCTCTAGAAGGCTGTGATTCTGCCATTTCGTTACATATTTTTGTGTTTGTTAAGAATGCTTCTTAAAATACACAGTGGTAGTATTTATTTGGTTTCTATTTAAAAATACTAAAACAACAGAATATCTAGAAAACAAAGATGAGTGACCAAACATATTCGTAAAGGAAAAATACAAAGAGAAATTTCCTGTTTCCAAAATTTTGAGTGCTAGTGTTGGTTACTTCGTGTCGCTTGCGAAATTTATAAACGACTGAAATATTTGTTGCGTTTCTTGCATTGTTACGTAGTTTATAAACCCGGCCTTACAGTAATGATAAAAAAGTTATACAAGCACTAAATATGAATAAACAAATAACTTGCATAACATAACAACAATATTATACCACTACATTAGGCCTATTAAGTAGGATAACGCTAATATGTACAAGAGAGTCATAATAATTTTTTTCTGTATTACAGCCAAGTCAAGCAACACAATATAGTAATAGAACAATAAGAAATAAAGGTAATAGTTAATACAAGTCAACAATATTTCCTCTATGCTGTAAAATACCTGACTGTTAAGCATTTCATATATGACTGACAAATCTTTAATATTTTTTTTTTCCCCTAAGTAATTCTCTTTGGCAATTTATTGTACATACTCATTTCTACATTGTAAAGGCTTTACACTGCTCTAAAAATGTTAGCTACAACACCTACTCATTAAATACAGTGTGATATGAAATGCCAACCTAGCACAATATAAAGATTGTTTCTCTTTCTTAGTCTCTGGTTCCAGGCTATTGGTGACATTTGAGGGTGTGCCTGTATACCATTTGAGATAGGCTGTTGGAAACTTTTCTGCTAAGTTAAGTAGAGTGTCAAACTAGGATAACAGGGTACCTGCTAGGACGTTACCACTGGTCATACTAGGGGACATCTAGCGGTAGTCATGAGAGGCCTGCCTGGGATTCGGAGTTTGGATCCCGAACCAATCACGTTACTTGGTGTAACACAAGAACACTACTGTTAGAGGAAATAGTCTTAAGTCCAGGAATTTGAACTAACAGTGAATTTTATCGGAGCATAGTCTGTTTGAACTCATTTGGATCAGAATTTCATTTCAAATCACTTTGCTGTCTGGGTGTTTGACGGTAAATGCAAGCGTTTAAAAGTTGTGCTTAGTGAAATCAGTCCTTCAGTAGTTGTCTTAGTTATTATAAATACCTGCAAGTTAACTGTTATATTTAACTCCAACTACAAATATTACAACCGTCTCGCAGATGACAACAACAATCTTGACCAGCCATTGACAAACACTGCCGGCCGTGACCACACTGGTCAAAACACAGTCTGCCAACCAACGAGCCATAACTACTGCGATAGTCGGTTAAATTATAATAGTTTTCCCGGTCAGTGAGCTATCAGGGATTCTTTGAAAACATATTTCACCCTCACTCCTTTTAACTCCCTTAATCGTCAAATTTCGAAAAATCCATTCTTAGTGGGTGCCTACGGGCCAAGGGGAAGCTTCCCTCAAAATGTCATTGTTCTAGGTCCAGCGGCTTGGGCTGTGCATTGATAAGTGAGTGAGTGTGTCAGTCAGGACACTTCATTTTATATATTGAGATTAGAGCCAGTGATTTTTAGTGAAAAGAATTCTGCAACAATTTGTTTCAGTACCTTATGTGCACATATGTTTCTCTGCTTCATGGTCAGTGATTGGAAGTTTTTAACTTTCGATGTCTCGGGGTCCTACCCACAAATCACGGACGTGTGGTGTCGCGGTAACATTGTTCTGGTTGATACAGTCAAATGAGCCACGCCTCTGCCCTATTATATTCTGCCAGTAATCACGGATCAGAGTTGCAGGTGTGCACGTAAGGCATCAAAACGAGTTGTTGCAGAATTCTTTTCACCAAAAATCACTGGCTCTAAGTATAATGCATGGAACTTCATTCAGTAATTTGCTGCCAACCATAAAAGAGTAAGATAACTACTGTTAATGTGAAATTATATACAGTTTGTATGTATTAATAACTGTACATTTTCCTTTCATTGTTTGCTACCATGGTTTTAATAATGTTTATTATGTATTTTGTGCTGTACAAAATCACCAATTCCAAGCTGGACTGATACTTCTCATATTGTTGTTTTGCATTATTTACATTTTTATTTATTTACCTGTTAAGTGTAATGCTCACATTTCTTTTTGTTGTATTAGAAATTTTAAATAATTGTAATTGTGAAAGTACCGTAGTATACAATTAACAAAGCTTATGGTTGAATATATGTAGGATATATTTATAATTATTTATTGGCTTGTGGTTCAAAGTAGCAAGACATGTCTGCCAGCCCAAGCAGTTTGTGTATGAAGATGGAGATACAGACCACAAACAATGATTTTTGTGAACACAGGGGCCATAGTCCCCATAAAACCTGATGGCGTTTTACAGGATGAGCCAAAAAGATATACCTAATTTGAAATATTTATTATGCAACAACGAACATAGATACACCAGATATCAACATTTCACACAATAGGGTAACTCAAAAGGTTTTTTACATGGTGCATGCAGCAGGGTCATCGTAATTTAGAGGAAGCTGATCAGCAGATTCTGCACAGAAGAATCAACAAACGGTTCTTGATGTATAGTCTCTCAATACAGATGTATTTGAGTTTCTCATTGCATCATGTCCTCCTGCCTTCTACAATACTTATTAGAGGGAAAGACAAACTCGACATTCAAGAGAACTAGTGTCGCCTAGGTAAACATCGAGCAGAAGCTTTGATTGGCGGGTATAGTGTTAAAGGATGTGTCAACACAGGCAGCTTTGCAATGAAAGGTCTGATTTCTCAGTTCAAAGCTTTTATGGAAAGTGACCGCAGTATTTTACAGGCATTTTCTTCGTTTGGAAGAGACACAGAAATATCTTAAGAAATCAACAGACAATGAAAAGATATGTCTGACATTTGCACAGACCACACAAATGTGACATAGAATCCATTCCAGAACTTCGGTGGTATCTCTTTGCTAAATTTGGTAAAGAGGGTAGATAACTTCCACCCAGGATGGGAACATTAATAGAACATACGTATCAGAAGAGCCTACCACCATTCATTACTAACAAAGACGTCCACTACATCTCTACCAGTGATACCACATCCAACATGGTTCCCTTGGATGGAGAAGGAAGGTGCCTTCATGCCACAGTACTGCAAATTTTCACCAGCACTGGACGTCATTCTTTCTTTAAGAAAACGTGCATGCTCGACAGGATGTAAAACAAGAGTTTGCAGCTGTAAAAGGATTGGTGAAATGTCTTGCATTGATTTTTGTGATTATGGCAATGGTTGTGAAAATAGAATTCAAAAGTTTGAAGCGACTGACGAACTAGAATAAATGTGTTAAAAGTGCTCATAAAAGATTTTTTTTTTTTTTTTCACATGAACACAGTTAATTGACTTAGTTTGTTCTGTACATATTGTATCTTCGTGCATTTAATGTTATATATACATATATAGTCATTTATTTCCAAATAATTTACTTACTTAAACTTTTTTCAACATGGTACAATAATGCAAGATTTATTTTTAAATATTAATTGTAAAAATTGGTTTGAAGGAAAAATAGTTTTCAAATAACACAAATCAAATAGAAACCATGTCAGATTAAAGCCAGTAAAACTCAAAAATAGCGGGACTTACAAAATGTGTTGTACGTACAAAATATGTTCTTCATTAAATTTACATTTTTAATTCAAAGTAAATTTGCATACCTCTAATAGTTTTCAAGATACAATGCTGATTCCTTAAGGTTGTTCAAGTGGGGAAAAAACATAATTTTATATTTGTATGAAATAGTGTTAGTTTTGTACACATTACTTGAGAGTACGTATACCTCTAACGGAAAAAAATTAGCTCATCTAGTTTTCCCGTAATGGCACTTCAAAGTCAAAATTTGCGTATTTTTACTTCATACAAAACTTGAAAACCAGTTAACATAAAG
>PNEQ01000953.1:10012-31222 GCA_003012365.1 Medauroidea extradentata | reverse complement strand
AATTTTTTTTGGTACTTTTAGAAATTTATTTTAAACACAGAAATATTTTATAATGTGTTTGTATATGCTTCAAGCCGTAGACGGTGACGTGTAGTTTTGATGAGATTTTTTCCATTTCATTATATTTACTGGTTTTCAAGTTTTGTATGAAGTAAAAATACGCAAATTTTGACTTTGAAGTGACATTACGGGAAAACTAGACGAGCTAATTTTTTTCCGTTAGACGTTAATGTTCTCTGAAGTAATGTCTACAAAACTAACACTATTTTATACAAATATAAAATTATGAATTTTTCCCCACTTGAACGCCCTTAAGAACACCAAGCTTAGAAAAACAAAAAATGGATTCCAGCCTGTGTAACTAAAAACTGCATGATTTACAATTTTTCCACAATTATAAAAAATGTTCCTTGTTTGGTTCTGAACGTTTACTGTATAAAGTGTTTTTTGTTGATACAGTTTATAGATTTTCGAAATATGAACGTTTTTGTAGGTGTTGACGTACCCTTCTGCCATCTTGAAATTCAAGTGCAAAAATTATGAAAATTTTTACTTGTATTTATTATTGAAAATAAATTTTCTTCATTCACTTTATGATCTCCAGATATTCAGATTTGTGAGATTCAGATTACTATGACTTCACCATACAAGTACAGTAATGGAAGTTGAGAATTCAATACTCTGTCTCTGTAGCACATTATCTATGCATTATCTATTTATCAACATGTATTAAATTAGCTCTTTACAAGAAAATGGAAAATTATTTGCATTACCAGAAAAATTGGTTCAGTAAGTGTAGAGGTCTGAAACTTCTTTATACCTAACTATAATTGGCATATTTGCTCATGTTGTGTTGGTTATACATAATTGAGGAATAAAGTGAGCCATAAATAGCTTATCGTCAGTTTAATGTTTGTTGTTAAGGATGTTGCCTACCTAGATTTGTTCTGTATTTTGTTGCATTGAGCTGGAAAAGCAATACAGATGACACTCGTGCTCGCACCTAGTAGCCTATCATTTATACGTGCAAGGTGTGCAGTATTTCCTTTGTACCTCTAGAACTGTGGGACTTCAAGTTGTAACAGAAAATCTGTAGCAATATTCAGTGTAGAAACCTCAATTAGTTTCGTAATTTTTAACCATGTTGGTTTGCTTAAAAATTGTATTTTCGATGTGTGTGACATTCTGAAAGTATAGTACTTCATAAGCCTTCTCTGGGCCTCGATTAAATATCACTACCTGCTATTCGCACCTTGGCAGCACAAGCGCAGAGCAAGTAAAGTCTGTCTTCTATTGCATATGTGTCGAATTTAATTCCGTTACAGCCGTACCAGATGCAGTGCAAATGAAAATTTTGCATTGCGTCCATAAAAAGCAATATTTAATGGGCCTCCTGGAATATGTTTTTTTTTGTAGAGACAATAATTTTAAACAAATAAACATGTACTTCTAACCCACTGCATCACAGTTTAACTGATATGTATTTGGTCCCCTTCCAAGTGTTTGCCTTTAAACTTGCGTAAAATGTTTACTATCCGTGTATAAAAATATAAGGTCATAGCTTGGTCATATTCAGGAGAGTTGTTGACTGGAAGACTGCATGCCAGATGAGCTCCTTGCCCCGTATATAAAAGACAAGGTGAGTGGTGAGTGATGAATAGTTGGCTTTAGTGTCTGTGCATTCTGGCCTAGTTGCACAAAATAACAGCAGACAGGCTCCTTAATGAATTAGAAAGAAAAAAAAATTTCCTGAAGCTACATTTTTATTTTTTTTTTTTTTTTTGCGGACCTTTTCTTCCCATTGCAGTCATTGTTTGCAGCCCTTCGATTTTTTTTTTCGTAATGAAAGAACAAGTTTTACCTAACTGTACTTACTGCACTTTTTTTTTGTACCTAGTATTTGTGTTTGAAAGTGTTGACCTGTGTATATATAAATAAAAATTTGGTTAGAGTATTTGCATAACATTGTAATTTTGTTGTTTTTTGGTGCCTTTTATGAATATTAAAATCACAAATTGTATGTTTCTTAATTTATGTAATCTCTTTAGGAATAAGCCTGTCATGATAGAGTGGAAGAAATCAGATACACAAAAGCCTGAAATTGGAAAGACATATGATGCTCCAATGCAGTTGGTGGCTTACCTTGGCGCCATGAATTATGATGAGCGATACAGTTTTCAGGTACACTATTTCATTGTTTCCATTTTTATTTATTTATTTATAATACTGTACTTTGTTAACCCCACTGTCTGTGTAGGTAGCGGTCTTGACACTGAGGAATAAAATGTGACTCCCTTCTTGTCGCAAGCGCTAGTAGTAATTTATTGGAAAATTTGTCTTGTTTTGTATTTGGCTTAGCGTAAAATGTGAAGTTGTTATCGGAATTGCATTTATTACATAGATGAAAAAAAAATTGAAATGTAATTTTGTATTGGTACACATTTTTTTATGTATACACACGTGCAACGATTCTAAAATTTTGTAGGGCAGGAAATAATAGATTTTGTTCGAATATGTTTACTAAAACAATACTACATAATATTTTTTTTCAGGCGACATATATAAACAGTTCTACACATGCCAATGCATTTATGGATACGAAACATGTACCGGTATCTACAATACCAGTTTACCATATTAACACAATTTTATGTAAATAACTGTAAAAATTTTAACGCTGTCAGATGTAAACAAGACAAATCTTCCACCAAATTACTACTAGCACTCTGTGACAAAAAGGACGTCACTTTCTCTTGCTGGAGAGCATAGGCAGTGTCAAGACCTATTCCTCTTGGACCGTAATTAACCCTTAAGTGTGTAATTAATGTTATGTATAAAGTTTAAAAATTCGTAAGTTTTAAACTCTAATAGTTTTAAGTTGGATAAAACTTAATAAATTGTTTGGTAGGTTGATATGTGCACATTTTCAGTAAAATTGACAAATTTCTTGGACTATGCTTAATGGAGTATGAAAACAATGTTTTTGAAATGAAAGAAAAGATTTTCATGTATAAAAATGTTTGTCATTAATTCTAATTGTAGTTTGGAAAACAAAAGCCTTACAGGTGCTGTTTATCTTTTGTAATGTTCTAAGCACGGGGGTGTAACTCGGATAGGGAAAATTTTTCTACAAACTCGTAGTTAGGCGTTTCTCTACGCGCTACACAGGATCACTAGTGACTTATTTTTGTTTTGTTTTGTTAAAGTTTAAAAAAATATTATTGTAGTCCTTTAATTTTACATACTCTCTGGTAATCGTTTTTGCTTTGAGGATTTGGATTGTGAAAGTTTTGAATTGGGACTTTGAAATTGTCGGCTCCATGTTTATGGAAAAAGAAATGTTATTCAAAGGGACGTCATTTCCTGCCATCACAGCACAGGTTTTTTCGCTTCCTACAAACCAGCTGAACAGTCTAGGTCAGTGGCTGGTGGATCCGAACTGAAGTGTACTTCGTTGTGAAATATATACCATGGTATTTATGCAAGAAATGTTATTTGTAAATGCATTATCGATGTAGTGGCGTAGTAATCATTATATGAGTTACTGTGTTTCGTATCTGTGAATTTAATTTTGACAGTTCTAAGGTATCTTGGTGTTTTTGTGTGTCAAAATTTATCACTGTAGTGGAAAAAACATCTTACGTTAATTTTTTTAAATAAAAAATTATTAATAGGCTTAAAATGTGTCAACATTACTGCATAAAGTAAATCTTTCCTAAGAACCAGTATAAATTATTCCAGCATAATGAGTTAAATTTTAGTCTGTCGCCATTTAAGAATAAGCAGACATGTACATGTACATGTAATGTACATCAAACAAATATCAGTCATCACCCTTTTACTTTACATATATAATTCAATGTTTTAATCATTGTTTTACACTCTTTCGGCATTGATTATTACCATAAGTTTAAGACAGAGACAAAGAAGGAGTTGGTTAATAGACAAGACAACCCGTCAAAATTTAAACCAAAGTCACAGAGCAAAAGAGAATGTGAACCTAAAGGTACGTTCGGAATTCACATCAATGTGTATGAAAACTGTTAGTATGCGCATTTCTACTATAATATTTCTCATTTTTGCCATTCGCTACACTGGTGTGCTAGTGCATAAAATTGTGAATGCGGTAAACATCTCATAGCATTGAGTTCCCTCCCTTTCCTTAAGGTTTACATGCTCTTTGGTTTTAAGTGTGACATTATCCTCTTGATATGTCGAAGGTATGGTTGTATTAAATATGTTTTAATTTTTACCAGTAACTTTCCGGCAAATAAGCTCCCCAAATAATTTTGACTGTTTCTAAAATGGTGTGTGGTAATGAGCGATAAGATTTTTCTGCTGGCAACTGTAAAATTGTGATAAAACTATGCCTGTTGGTTTGTCTGACCTAGGCAGAGGATTTGGAGCAGAGGGTAAGCACATGCAAATGCCATTCCACAAAAGTATTGGTATTAGTGTGAAGGGAGATAATGTTCACTTCCATCTTTTTACTGCTTGTTTTTAGCAGAAGTACAAATATGTAATTGGAGACACTGGTTTGAGGGAATATGAGCTGGTTCCCACTCATATACGTATATTTTTATTAGTACTGTACGCTACTATAACACACTAGTGTTTAAAGGTAGGCAGTGTTTGGGATTTTTCTTGGCCATATTTAATACAGTATGTTAAACTGTTCTCTAGAACATAGTTGCAATAACTGTTATCAGTGCATAGTCTTAGAGCCCTCAAAGTTAAGTATTTGAAAATTTAAATACTGTATGTATGTTAAATTTCACCAGAGGACTGAAGAACCTTGTTTCTCATACTCACAAAGGGAGTCATCTGCTACTTATCAGACCAAATGTTAGGTGAAGTTTTGTTCAGAGTTTCAACTTTATGATAATGTTTTGACCATTCAGTTCTGCCATACCCTCAGTTCATAGTCCCTCTACGGCATTCCAGCTGCTCCCTTACTCTACTGTACATGTTGGGCTGAATGTCCTCTCAGGTTGAAAGTGTTTATCATTTCTCACCACAGTCATACTCTTCGCCTATCAGCATCTTTCTCGGTGTCACCCTTGGAATCCAGGACTCCCAGCTCCAAACAGCTCCTTAAGGAAATTGAATCTCCTTATTTTTAACTTAAGTGTGCTCCTCCAAAGAACAAGGCTCTTGACAAAATGTACATAGGCCTACCTCCTCTTGCATTCTAAAGGTGAGAAACTTCTCTACCTTAACGTAAGGTGGTTCACAATATTTTTCAGCACTTTTGAAATCAACCTCTGAAAAAATTATTGCCTGTTAACTACATGTAAAGATTCCCTTACAGTCCCTGGCTGACTCATACTTACTTCCTCCATGTAGCTCTACTGAGACCTTTTGCAGTTCAATGACACATAGAGTGACCAAATAAATAAAATAAAGTTTAGGGTTAAGATTATTGATGTTAGGAAAAGAAGCAATTAAATTCCAAATGGTGAGTACCTTCATCAAAATGAATGTGAGTGCATCAAAGTATTCAAAATTAATTTAATTAAAATTCCTAGGCCAAGTTTCAAATTACGTACTTGTGTGTCTGTATTTTATATTTTTCCTTAAATGGAAAATTGGCTTGTGGGTGAGTACATTGTGAACAAAATAGACTTCTAAAAATGTATAATTTATTTCATATAAGCTTTATATCATTGGTTAATATTTGCTACTTTATGGTAGCCACTAGGTATATCTGAATTTTAAAGAAATGTGTACTGTTGTCCATTTTTACTAATAATATTGTGGCTAACAAATTATTTATTTGAATTACATACAACAGAAACTATAGAAAAGGTGAGCAAGGCGAAGGACTGGCATGCATTGTTATTGTTGTACCGCTAGAATTGTGCGATTTAAGGCAACAGGTTCCAATTTACTGTTATTTTGTGAATACTATTTTTAAAAACCTGGTAGAGAGCAGATATATTAAAACCCTCACTTAGATGTGTTGAAAATTGTTTTTATTGTGTAGTTCCCATTTAGTTTTTAATAAATAATATTTGGAAAAACCGTGTAAATAAAAGTCAGTGGCCTTAAAGTTGTAGTCCTGTAATTTTATTAATATAGATTATCAAAGTTTATTGTAGAACCCTTAATTTGTTTTATATCAAGCTAAGCAATAGATTTTATGGTACTAATAGCAATGCGACAAGGCAGTGTCCAGCTATGTCAGAAGGCTCATAGTCATAAATAGTACATATTTCCAATATGTGTGATGTTTGGAAGTGCTTCAAATTTCTGCTCTGCTAAAATATGTTTTATTTTATAGATAGGTATATTTTCAACATGTATAATAGTTTAGGAAATAAATATAAATTTGTAACGTGCTGAATTGACAGATCCTGTAATGCCTTATGTCACAATTGTATATGTAATTCATACATAGTACCATATTGTTTTTGACAAGATCATTATAAAAACTGCTCACTTTACTGTGAAAAGCTTATACCAATCATCTGAGTTTCTGAAATGTTTGTGCTGGGTATTTGCTTTATGAGTTTACTTAGGAACATAGAGAGCAGATATATTGAAGGGAAGAATCCACAGCATATTGACCGGAAATGCCAGAACATTGAAGTAAATTTGACTCTTCTGGTCTTGAATTCACAGCTCCGCTTTACTTAATGTGATAAGTACTGTAACAGAAAACCTGGGTTGCATATCATTTTCTGAAGTGCTAGCATAATTTCACTAAACTGTGTTTTCAACATTCTCGTTTCAAACTGATGAAGGCCAAATACACTTCCTTTATTAATGAGACAGTGTTCATGATGTTCTGGAATATATATGGTACATTCCATGATTTTTTTATAGACCATCAGTGCAAATGCATGTATGTTATGAAACACTTTAAGAACTTGAAGAGAGCCATTCAAAAAGTCACAGGATAGATCTCTTGTCTGGTGGCATGATCAATATTATGAGTGCCCAACTACAGTATAAGTCACCATATGCACGTGCACACAGATCTGCTGCAGTCTTGTGTCAGAAGGGGTTATAGTACACATCTTACACGGTAATTAACACAGTGTTGAAGGGTAACAAGCCTTCCTAATTATTAATGCAAGAAAACAGTAACTGTGTTTCTCAATAAAGCAGCAGAAGGTGTGTAATGTGGAAGTGTATCTCGGCGTGTATACGTTTGTAGAATAATAGTAATTTCATAGTAAGCATTTTTTTTAACTTGTTTTGTTGTTAAGTTTATCACCAAAGAATAAGTACTGTTTACTGGTTGTTCCCAGTATTGTCGTAGGACATAATTAACCTGTAATCACCTGTGCTATTCTTAATGCCTATAATTTTTTTGAGTTGACCAGTTACATTCAATACAGCAATTCAATGTATGGTATTTAAATCTGTACTGGTACAACGTGTTCTACTTCTGAGTAACTAATTTTGAACTTTTATTTTATAAAAATAGTTCTTTAGTACTGTATATTTATTCTGGCTCATATTTTTTAAGATTCAGAGCAACACTTTTAATCCTAAATTTATTTTATTAGTTTTTTGGTAAAACCATTTTTTTTTCAACCTTATTGGAAATTACATACCGGAAGTAAGTTACAGATGTCATTGACATCATCAGTAAATAGTCATCTTTATTTTAATTTCATACACTGTGCTTCTGGACTTGAACCGTGTATATTATTTGCCACTGTGAGTCTCCCAAAAAGTAAGAAGTACAATATTTGATGATGCTTTACCTCAAATGCATTGAGTGTAATTACAACGTCTGTGAAAGCCTCTCAACTATGTTATTCTATGTGTTTTGGTTTAATTTTATTTCCAGCATTTTTATTATTACTGCTACTACTTCTATTATTATTATTATTATTATTATTATTATTATTATTATTATTATTATTATTATTATATTCACGAACTTCTGCAGTGTTGTAACTAATAAATTAATTTAACTGGCATATTGTAGATGTGTTTGTCTTGCTGGACATATTGACTAGCTTAGTAATATTATTTAATTGTATATGTCTTGATTGCAGGTGAAAGGAGGGCTTGTAGTGGTGGCCTACAGTGATGGCTCTCCAGCACATGTCTTTCCCCTGAACGTTGCTGACTGCAACAAGTACTGGAGGCTGTGGCTTGCTAGAGTTCAGCAGTACTGGCAGCTGCCGACTGAGTCTCGCACCACATCCGAGCAGAACGTTGGCTAACTGAGATATGTGAACACACCCCAAAACATTATGGTTGTGTGCTTTTTTTAAATATGCACTGTGTGTATTTGAATGCTAACAGGGTTGTTTATTTATGATGTTTGTGTACAATGTTTTAACAAGTTTCTTAAGTGTGAAAATTTATTAACTTACATTGATTGTTGCCTTTTTTTTTTTTTTTGTCTCTTTCCTTAAAATAGTAACACAAAGAAAATTTAATAGCTAGGTGGAATCTGGATAGTTATAATCCAGTGCAAAACTGATTTAGGTCTAATTGTAAAGTGTTACACATTCATTTGCCAGTTTTGTGTACACAGTAAGCAGCTTTAGGTTGTACAAGTACATGAATTCAGGCGTTGTGCCGTGAAGCTGTGTTTCGTCTCTCTACATATTAGCAGTTCTTTCAGGATTCTATAAATACAAACATGCTAATATAAATGTGCACTCAATAAAATATATAATTGGTTTGTGACTGTTGTCATCTGTTGCCTATACATAGTTACATCTCAAATTTTTTAGTTCATATGTACATTCATTAGGGGGTATTGTTATTCAGTCATACCACTCTTTTATGAAGTTGGTGAGAAAAACTGTTTAGCTCAACTTAATTTTGTTTTGAGTGTAAATAGGAGATAGTGCTAATTGTGTTGCACCACAACCTTTGAATTTTAAAGAAAATTGTTGGAAGATGAACACACAGTTAGAAAAATAAACCTTTGAAATTTATTGAACAATATTCTGCGACATTTCTGGAGAGATTATTCGCAGTATAAAACTTGAAACTGCAAGAGTTAATTTCATACATTAAGAATTTAAATATTGAAAGATCACTCCAAGTTAAAATGCTCCTAGTACGGACCATATAAAAATATATAATCAAGAAACAAAACAAGAAGTTTGTGTCTTACAAACTATAATAGAGGGCAACCAAATACAACAAAATTATTTTCACACTCAAGTACATTTAAGTGAAATTTTAATTATGTAGTTTTGTCACTACCCTTAATATGATGTAAATGTCGAAATACAAAGTTATAGTTGGAATTTAATATCACCAAAACTTCTAAGTTACATACATGGCAATAATTTAAGTCAAAAATCATAATATAAGTTTTCTGTAATTTTATTAATCAAGATAATTTTACAACTTTCTTTCAAAAGGTTCAAATTGTTGAACATTCAATAATGTTGGCCGCAATCATTTGCAATCACGACAAGCTTTCTAAAAATGAAGTCGCAGAGAGATTGAGCAACAATAGGGTTATAGTTTCGTTAATAGACAATCCAGGTGTTTACTTAATCTCTCAAAAGCCACACTTGTTTATCAGGCCTGCTCAGGGCATATATCTTCACACAATTTGTTACTCTACCTACTCAATTTTTAGGAGCTAATATGCTCACAAGCCTATACAAAATAGCAAAGCAAGGCACAGTACAATATTTTCCTGAGTAGGAGATTAGTCAACTCTGCCTACTTGAGGTGTTGTTTCACTAAAACACTAAACATTGGTTCAAACCAAGAATAACCTTAGAAAATAGACACAATATCGTCATGACGACTTAAAAACTATGTTAAAGAACACATTGACAAGTTCCACCTAGACATTCCTAACCCTAAAGAGTGCACAATTCAAAAACACAAAAATTTAAACAACCCTGTTTTACGGAACAATTTGCAACCGTAGAGAAAGGATCAATCCTAGGACCCCGATGGGTGTATGGCTGCAAAAGGTTCTGAAAAACATTAGCAAAGTGAGTCACACAAAATTAAAGATTGCACTCAACTTTTTAACCGCAACATGCCAAAAAACGTTGCACATGCTAAGCAAAAACCTGCATCCAGTAGCACAAAAATTAGTCAATGACTTCAAAATTTTAGGAAAGATCAACCAAATTTATTAAGTCATAATTTCATCCCATAAAATTTAGAAGACTGTGACAGTGCTAAGAAGCTAAACAAAAACTAAAATTTGGAAGACTGGGTCAAAACTTAATTGATATGAAAAGAAGAAATTGCATTTCAGTTTACATCACCTCACCATCCATACCACCGTCAAGGAGGTAGGTTCCCCTAGCTGCTCTAAAACCAGAACTTGAACTTACATGTTGTGTCCAAGTGAACCAGAAGAAAAATAGATGAGCCAAGTACACCACTAGCCAATTTGATTGAACTAAGCTGCCTCTGCAAGGAGTGGGTTAAAGACATAGAGAAACAGGAAGTAGATGCTCTGCCACCACCAGGAGCGTCCTCACGCATAAAACAGATAATGGTGCCCTCTTCACTGCCGCTATATTTGAGTTGCCATACAGTTCAAAGGCACCATATGGCGCAGTGTATTACAATAAGTTAGTGCTAGTTGTTTATTATAGTACTCAACTGTGTTAACCAGCTGCGTCTCTCTGCAGTGCCAATGTCTGCTCTGGCGTCTTTTTTTAATAACATCATTATTTCATATTATGTATTCCAATTCTATCACAGTCACAGTTTTTGTCAGTATATTTGTAACATAGAGCAGGCCTCCAAGTTTATGCCCTCATCTGTTGTCCTCCCTCCCTGTCCATTATTGCTGCACTATTGTATAGCATCAGCAAACAGTAAAGTGCAAGTTTTGTCAAAGAAACTAACGAGTTTAAGAATTGTTCCATTTACATGATAACACCACATTGGTAGATTTCACAAAGCATGGCAGACATAGTTTACAGAATAAACTGGTCGACTCAGCACCGGTCGTACAGACAACTCAAATTAACATTTGGTGAAGTGTATTTAAGGGTTTGGGTGCAATTATTTTGTTGTTATTGTTATATTGCTACAGAGCATGTACTTCCATTTCTACTTTTAATAGTTTTATGTCTAGTTAATTCTAACATTGATGAAGTGGACTATATGTAGTCTGTCTCATGTAAGTATTCCATATTTTGACAGTTCACTTCTGAAAAGTGTGTCTGTAAACAGGATTAAGAAGACAGTGCTTTTCCAGGAAGCCAGGTAGTTTTAAACCTCCAAACAATGGAACTGCCACAAATATTTCTCAGAAGAGAAATCTCAAAATATGGAAAAGTTACACGAGATAGACTATACTTTATGTGAATTATAATAAAAAAATCCTGAAGAATTTTTTTTAACATTTCTAAAGAGACTCTATAATATTTATAAGAGGAAAATCCGTACAAAAGATTAGCTTCCAATCTTTAAACAAAATATGTAGGATTCAAATGCAAGTAGCCTGTGCTGCTATCTTTCTCCGAAATCAGCAATTGTGCTGTCAAACAAGTTCCATTGTTGAAGTTACGAGGACATTTAGTTTGTTCCATTGTCAAATACTTTGTGTGGTAAGTTATATTGTGTTTAGTGTGCTGAGAATCTATGACCCAAGGTGAATAGCACAGTGATTAGTAATGGGTGCCTACTAGTTGTACTACTCGACCACAACAACTAGTCCCGTGGGAGAAAAGTGAACTACCACTGTGTTGCTTGACCACTATGCATAACAGGTGTGGTGCACCACAGCACCGGCCATTATACTGTGGCACATTCAGCTGGCGTATTCTGTTTCGCCACAATGTCTCAACTGTCTGTGTGCCATCAATTCACGTCAGGTGTGGTACATTTTCCCTCCCTGTGACATGTCTACCTACTACTAACGCCATGCTTCTTCCCCTCATGAGAGGGCTAGTTTTCGTAGCAACTATGTGCATCTCGCCTGAGGCAGTTTAGGCCCTGTGAAATGGCAATTAAGAATATAAATAAGTGTTACTTGTTGGCATGTCAATTATTTAAGTGAAACATTGCTATATGTTATGTTACAGTATAAGCACACACAAAACAGTTTCTATGTTTGATGAACGATGATGTTTGAATGTTATTCTTGGTCAGGCTCGTTTTATTCAAACTGTACACAATGATATAGATCGTTCGGGATAAAGTGAGCACTAAAAATTTAACCTTTGAAAAATATCACTAGCCATTACTGCATATAATTCAACATTAACTATAATTGCAGTACTACTTGTATGGTTGGTAGCGAGGTTACACAATATAGTGCCATGTATTTTCCTATTTAAATACAACCATACTGAAACAAAAGCAACTAATATTGACATAATTGTATTTTATATACATAATAACTTTTTTTCTCAAACTGCATCGATTTCTATTAACTTCACAATTCAGCGTACACGCGCAAACATCAAGTGAAGTGTCCAGAGAGGTTAGACATTTCCCGTCATAGCCGTTACACGCTGAAAGATACGAATTAGCTGAAAATAGAACTTTAGCAGGGTTTTTGCGAGTGCTCACTTTATTCTGAACTGCTTATAGTAGCATGTGTATAATAGAACCTGAACCTGTAGTACAGATGTGGCTCCAGTGTACTTTATTACTTGCACCTGGAAAAACTACTCTTCTCATTAGATTTGCAGTTTTGTTGCAGAATGAGATTTGGTTGACACACAAAAATGATGCCACACTTATTAGTATAGACAAGAGATTAGTAAAAATAATTGCCATTACAGTAATTACTGTTGCAGAAAATGTGTACCATCTTGGTACACATCTAAAAACCCTAGGCAGCCATTTGTGTTGAGCAATGTTTTAGTCAGTTGGTATTTTTGAGTTAGGTCATCTTGAATTAGGCTAGAGTGAGGGTAGGGCAGGCAGTGCTAACCCGGCGACACACCTGTTGCCCAGCTAGCCTGAAGGAGGGTTGCTGTGAGATGCGATAAGAACAGAGCAGCAACGGAATGCAGGGCGGAGGGACAGGAGGTCACTGAGTGACCATAATCACTGTCGTTCAATGTTTATTTGTTTTTTCTGACCATGCCAAAACCCATAAGAGTTTAATGTTGATGGCCTATTTCAAAACTGCGTCACCATCTATAAAATCTGTATATTCCAGTAACCAGTCTGGCAGACTTGTACATATTATTAAACCAAGTTCGGATAGTGCATAATATTCTTTTGTACTTATACAGTGTAAGTAAATGGCATTACAATTGTGTATAGTTAGCTCAGGATAAAGTGAGCCACTTGGATAAGCCCTGATGAATTTCTCTTTCGTGTCAGTTTGTATCTTTTTGCTGCATGTAAACATAAACATTGCCACATGCTTTTATTTACGAAGGTGTGTATGCTGTTTTACATCTATGTTACACTGCTCTGAAAAATGTTATCTATAATATCTACTCCTTAAATACACAAGTGGTCTATCCTATAACAGTTGTAGTAAGGGGTAGGTAGTTATAAATACCTGCATAGTAACTTTTATGTAAGGTAGGTTTTGCTCTTAAATATATGCACTGTGTTCACTCTGTTTTTCATCCCAAATAATTTATACATGGTTCGTAGATGAAATGTCAAGAATTTTACATGAAAAAGCTTTATGAAATAAGGTTTTTTGAATGTATAAAATTACACATGTATGTTAATAAGTCTCTAATTGAAAAAAGTAAATCTTTCATGTGCTTGTTTATTCTAAAATATTGGGAGCACAATGTGTTTTTGTTGTTATTCTATCATTAAAACACACTGTTCACTCGCATCTAACATATCTTTATTCCACCATTACTGTATTAGATTGTTTCGTTCCTTTTTTTCAGATACGCCAACCTTAACAACCTAAATTTTATTGTCTCCAACACACACACACACACCCCCTCAATAAAATTATTGTCTTCAACAACCTTGACTTTGGAACATTTAACTTACCAAGACAATATTGTAAACCTGATTGAATTTGCTCAAAAAAAACATTCTACTAGTATTACTAAAAAATTGGCAAACAAATTATGTACAGGAATCACAGTTCAGTATTTGGTCCACAACCTGCAAGTCTGAGACCTTTCATAAACTTGACATGTGAAGGCCTATTAAATGATTTTGTAAGTCCATCAGCAACTTGATTGTCTCTGTACTGACATACTTAACCTCAATGATGCCCTCATGAATCTTTTCCCTTATAAAGTGGTGGCGAATGTCCACATGCTTCAGTCTTTTGTGGTTGCTTGGATTTTTCGACACACTTATGGCTGCTTGGTTGTCCTCGTAGATAAGTACTGACTCATCTGAATGAGGAACATCAAGGTCACTAAGAACACCTCTTATCCAACAAGCTTCTGTTGCAGCCAAACTGAGGGCTAAATACTCAGCCTCTGTGGATGAGAGAGCCACAGTGGGTTGTTTCTTCGATGCCCATATCACTGTACACCCATGGACTAAAGACACGAACCCTGAGGTAGATTTTCTGTCCTCTAGATCACCTCCCCAGTCAATGTGAACATATCCCTGCACCCTTGGAGATGTCTCTTGACGATTGTACACTAAAGACAGTTCTAGAGTTCCTCTGATGTATCGCAGGACACGTTTCAGAGCGATCCAAACCTGATCACTCGCACTGTTCTGGTGCCTTCTCAACAAACTAACAGTCGCACTCAAGTCAGGTCTTGATCCTACTGCCGCATACATGAGGCTCCCAATCAGTTGATGGCATCTTGTTTCTAGCTCAGAGTCTTCAGACGGTTGGTCATTTTTCGACATTTTGAAGGAAGGATCCATCGGGGTCGCCACAGGCCTACAGTTTTCCATACCATACCTAGCTAACACTGATTTCAGAAACTGAGTTTGGTTTATCTTGAGGATACCTGATTTTCGGTCTTGTGAAATGCATATTCCTAAATAGTTCGAAGCTTCTCCGAGATCTTTCATTTTGAAATTTTCCTTTAATTTTGACTTTAGTTTTTCGATTTTCTTCTCACTATCTCCAACTATTAGAAGATCATCTACGTACAACAGAACATATATTTTGTAATTTGAGGATGTCTTCACATACAAACAGTAGTCATGTTTTGATCTCTGGAAACCCTCTTGCTCAATCTCCTGGTTGAATTTATCATTCCAATGTTTTGGAGACCTTTCCAAACCGTAGATGGATTTGTTTAATCTATACACAGTTTTTCCATCACACACTACTCCTTCTGGTTTAGCAAGGTAAACTTCCTCCTCAATATTTCCATAAAGGAAGGCACTCTGCACGTCCATCTGATAAACTGGTAGATCTAGCTGATTTGCGATGGATAGCAGGATTCTCGTTGTACCCAATTTTGCAACAGGTGCATATATTTCTCCCAGATCAGTCACGTTCTTTTGTTCGAAGCCCTTTGCAACCAACCTGGCTTTGTGCTGAGTGGGTTTCCCATTCTGATCGTATTTTATTTTAAACACCCATTTGCACCCTATTATGTGACAATTTTCTGGGGTTACCACTTCCGTCCAGGTATTATTTTCTTCAATTGATTTCAGTTCTGTGTCGATAGCCAGCTTCCACATTTCACTGTCATCACACTCCATGGCATCTTTGTAACTAAGTGGTTCTCCTAACGCACAAAAACCGGTCTCATAGGCGCTGAACCTTTGAGGTTTCTTTAAGGTAGTGCGGTCCCTTAGCTGATCTTTCTTCAGGTTCCTCTTTACTGCTAGTACTTCTTTTCTTGCCCCATCGTGTGTATTTGTGACCGATGCAGTATCCTCTGACCTCTTGTCCGGAGGTGGTTCAAAACGTCCACTAACTATAACGAGTTCTTTTCTTAGCTCGAATCCTCTGAAGTTCTCTTCCTCTTCTGACAAAGTAGGATCTTCTTGGTCAACTACATAACCTCTATCTTCAGTGTCAACAGTATTTCTATCACTGTCATACGGTACAACTTCTTTTGGCTTTATGTTGCTTTGCACATTCCCTAAGATAACGTTCCTTGAGATCTCTATTCTTCTTTGGTCAGGGAAGTATACTCTGAAGGCTTTAGAATTTTCCTGGTAGCCGACAAAGATTCCCTTGACACCCTTAGGGTCCCACTTCTTCCTTTTCTCTTTAGGCACATGGGTATAGATTTCTGATCCAAACACATGTAGTTCTTTTATATCTGCATGTGAGTCAAAACACTATGTGTACAGATTCTTACCCTTCACAGAGCTCGTGCCTGTCCTGTTAATCACATACACCACAGTGTTTACTGCTTCGGCCCACAAATGTTTTTCTAGGTTTTTGGCCTGTAGAATTGTCCTGGCCAGCTCAACTAGAGTACGCATCTTGCGCTCCACCTTGCCATTTTGTTCTGGGCAATACGGAGCAGCTTTCTGATGTCGAATGCCCATGTTTTCTGTTACCTTTACCACTTCCTGACTCACTAATTCTCTATCGTTGCCAGTTCTGAGAATTTTTACATCATTTCCTGTGTCTGTTTTGGCTAGATGCAGAAACACTTTTAATTTCTCCACAGCTTCCGATTTGTGTTTTAGAAAGTACACAAACCTGTATTTACTAAAATCATCAATTATCAGTAGGAAGTACCTTGCCCCTCCCAATGATTTTGTTTCCATCAGTCCGCAAATGTCCGCATGGATGATTTGGCAAGTTTCTGCAGTCTTGGTTATCTCGAGGGAAAAGGTTTTATATGTTGCTTCCCTTTAATACATGATTCACAAAAAAACTTGTCGGGGATCACGACCGAAATGTCATGCTTTTCAATAATGGCCTTGACTTGTTCTACATTTTGGTGCACCAGCTTCTCATGCCAGGTTTGCAACGAACATACTTCAGAACTCAAACATGGAACAGCTGATTCTAACTTAGGCCCTACATTCTTAAATTTCGTTTTGTACAGTTTTCCCTGTTGCGATCCTACAGCACAGACATTTCTATCTCTAACTCACATTTTTCTTCACTCCACAACATTGCATAGCCCTTTCTCAGAGCAATACCAACTGAAAATAAATTGAATTTGATTTCTGGGACAAACAAAACATCCTGAAACTCTGAACTTACCCAAGAATCACCATTGTAAGCATCTACCTTCACAGTTCCAATTCCTTCAGCTACTAACCTAGATCCATTACCTATGACAATGTGTCCAGTTTCCTCTAAGCACTTGAATTCTGAAAACAGATATTTTTATGAACACATATGCTCCGAAGCTCCACTGTCAACGTACCAGTCCTCTGAATTCAAGCTATCACCAAACAATACTGCACTTATGAACTAATTATTGTATGTCTTATTCTGAAGTTAACTACTGTTCATTTTCCTATTTTCTTTGTTTGCAATCCTTAATTTGCAGTCTTTAATAACGTGACCACCCTTCTTACAGTAGAAAGATGTGAATTTGCCTGTATCACGTTCCACTCTATCTTTATTCTTGAAACAATTAGCCTTCGTGTGACCTAGCTTACCACACTTAGGAGGAACAGGCTTAACACTACTTCTTGTCATCAAAGCCCCTTCTACTGCAAACTTATCCCCCAATCTATCTTCTTCAATTAAGAACCTAGATGTCAGTTCTGTTAGCTTCTGATTATTAACAGGGACGGACTCCCAAGCTGAAACAAAATGCTGATACTTGTCTGGCAAGGTAACTATAATTTTGGTCATAAGCATTTGCTCAGAAATCATTTCCCCATGCTGTTTAAGACGAACTGCTAGCTCCTGTAACTTTGAAACAAAGATGGCGATCCCTTCTCCTTCATACTTCATGTTGAAAAATTTCTGCTGTAGCTGATGCAGACTCACCTCAGATCGCTGCTCGTAAATAGACAACAATTTCACCCACATCTCGTTCGCCGACTCGCATGTTAACAAATGCGTCATCAGGCCTTCTACCAACCGCGTCACAATTACTTCTTGAGCTTTACTATCCTGGCTATTCCATATCTTAAGGAGTTTTTGAAACTCTGCATCAGAAATATTATCGGTTTTCAGTGGTTTAGACTCGCTGCCCGACACAACACCGTACAAGTCTCTTGACTTCAGAATGACTACTACCTGGAATTTCCACACACTCCAGTTGTTTTCACTCACTAGTTTCGCGAGTCTAGAAGAGTTTTCAGACTCCATTTTAGATGAACAAAGTGTGCTAAACGAATGCAACGAATGTCCGCATCAAAAAAAATACTCCACTAAACTATCGCTGTTTGGTTACTTATTCAATAACCGCGAGAATATCTGTTACTTATTCAATAACTAGAGCTTTGGGTCTGGGCCCATAACCTGTTGTTATTCTATCATTAAAACACAACGTTCACTCGCATCTAACATATCTTTATTCCACCATTACTATATCATATTTTTTCGTTCCTCTTTTTCAGACACGCCAACGTTAACAACCTAAATTTTATTGTCTCCAACAGTTTTAAATGAGTTAAGCTTCAGGCAACAATGGAAAACGTCTAACCTCTCTTAACATGTTGCTTTATGTTTGTGCATCTACATTAAATTGTGCATTCTGTAAGAACATACGTAGTTTGATTAAAAAAACAGTTTATTAATTATATTACATACAAATATGTAGATTTCAATTAATGTTAATTTGGTATTATATTATATTTATGCACGGAACTATATTAGATAATTTACTTTGAACTATGTTACTCCTCACCGTCAATTGACGCATCCAGGAGGTGACAATTGAGGCATCTGCACCCCCCCTCCAAAAGGGTAAAGTTTTTTATTTTTACATCAATTTATATGTACACTAGTAGTACAGTAGCACATATACAGTACATATGTGTTTAGAGATTATTGCAAGTAAACCTTAGTTTACAACAATTACATTGTTAATAACATGTGTTCTCAAAAAAGTTATTAATAGTGTTGTAAAATTGCTTGAAAATTGTTAACAGCATCATGTTATGAACATTTTTGCCAACATCTCTTATCAACTTTGTTAGTTTTTAAAAAATAACTAATAATATTAGTTACATAAAAGTTATTGACAAATCTAAGCTATGAATGATATACAATTTTATAGCAATGTTGATAGCAAGTGTGTTATTAACATCTCTGAAAACATCAATGTTATTAAAAAATTCGTAAGAATGATGAATAGCTGTTAATAGCAGTGTTGTTGATAAAAATGTCTACGACATTGCTGATAACAATGCAAGTAACATTTGTTATACTGTACTCCATCTCTATATATAAAAATGAAAGCTGACTGATTGACTGACTGACTGACATATCAAACTGCAGGCCAAACCACTGGACCTAGAATCGTGAAATTTTTTTGTGTCGTAGGCGAGCACTAAGAAGGGATTTTTCGAAATTCGACCTCTAAGGAGGTGAAAAAGGGTGAAATGTGTTTCCAAAGAAACGTCGATAGAGCTCGAACCCGACGGCCAACCATCGTGATTTTTAATTTAATAGGACACTCGTAAAAATGCATATTAGCCAATTTAAGGATTTTTCGAAGTTCAACTTTTAAGGGGCTGAAAAGACCTTAAATATGTTTCCAATCAACTATCGATATTTATCGAACCCTTCGAGATAGAGAGTTGATTTTCACTTAAAAATATTGCTTACGTAAATACCCAAAAAACAGTTTTAGAATTTTTTGAAATTCGACCCCCAGGCAGTAAAAAGGGGCAAAATGTGTTTTTAATGAATCGTCTATATCTTTGAAACACAATTGGCTATCGTCGTGATTTTAACTTTAATTGGTTACTTTTACAAATGTCTATGACAGGACTCAAAATCGTTTTGAAATTCTTTATTTAAAGGGGTGAAAATACTTTAAATGTGTTTTCGATTATCCTTCCATATCTATCGAATCAATCGAGATACCGAAGTACTCTTTGCTTTAAATTGTTGCTTTTGTAAATATCCCGAGTACCATTTAAAATATATTTTCTGGATTCGGCCCTAAACTGGTTAAAAATGGGGTAATATGAGTTTTCGACTCACATTCGATATATATCGATCCCATAGTTTTTTATATAGAGACGTGATTTTTGTTTAAGATTGATGCTTACTCAAATACCTAAAAAGTGATTTCAGTATTTTTCGAAATTCGCCACCTAAGGACGTGAAAAGGGGTGAAAAGTGGTGAAAAGCGTTTTCAATTAGTCGTCGATATATCTTGAACACAGCGAACTAATGTTGTGTTGTTTACGTCCACTAGATACCAATAAAATATTTTAAAACGTGATTCAAGGGTTTTTCGAAATTTATTCTCTTAAGTGGTGAAATGACCTTGAACGTGTTTTAGATAAATCCTCAATATCTATGGAACCCGTCGCGATATACAATTAATTTTTGCTTCAGGATGATGATTACAGAAATTATCGCAAAACGGTTTTCAGATTTTTCGAAATTCGATTTCTCAATACTGTGCAGGGATGATATGTGTTTTTTTAGTGAATGATCGATTTTAATTCAACTGAACGGGCAAGAGTTGTGATTTACACTTCAGTTGTATACTTATACAAATGTCTAAGATGTAAATTTAAAATATTTCGAAATTCGACACCCAAAAGGGTGAAAAAACACAAAATTAGTTTTCCATCAACCCACAATATCTATCTAACCAGTAGCGATATTGAGGTGTTGTTCGCGTCAGAGTGATGCTTACGAAAAATATTTAATAAAATATGTATGTAATTTTTTTTTTCTTTATAAGAAACGTGATTATTAAGAATAAAACTACGTTGGCCAATAATCAAGGCAGACGATCCGAAAAGCAGGAACGAGCAGCGAGAAACAACCTATACAGGAGTTTCACTACAGTAATCTATCGAGACGTGGTGTTGTACAACCTCTATGAGCCCAGGACACAGATATATATTTTTTTTTTCAATAAATTTTATTTTCATGAATTATTTCGACGTTACGTGACGCAGTTGTTTGTCACTCAGGTCTAAATTCCGGGAGGTTCTGGGCTCGAATTCCGTTAAAAGCTGCGTGCGAACGTTCAATTCTGACACACAAAAACTACCAGGTAGATCGAATTAGTGCTATTTACATGTGTAGTCTTTAAAAGGGGTAAAATTGCAGTTCGCTTTCCACTTAGGTTCCTCTACAATATCAGCTGACATATCGTCGGTATACTGCCAAAAGTGATTAAGTAATAAATGCTATTTCGTTTGAAAACAGTATTTAATAGTAGATATTAACAAAAATGTGGTATGTTACTATACTGTGAAACAACAGTACGAAACGACAAATAGACTTTAAACTTGAGCAATTGTTCGTGAACAACATAC
>PNEQ01000952.1:14009-29427 GCA_003012365.1 Medauroidea extradentata | reverse complement strand
TTTCATAAATTGATAAAAAATACGTTTTGATAAATTGTTTATCTTAGCGGAAAGGAAGTGGGCGGAGTTTAGTCCGACCGCCGTAACATCAGCGCCAATAAAACACAACATTCTCGGTAACTTGGTGAACTACAGCCAAACAACAAGGGGGTCAAGTTTCTAGGCGAGTGTCCAGACCTGTTCTTCTACGACCGTGGTCATAACTGATACTTCATTAACCATAGAACAAAATACATTCGTCACAAAGTAAACAAAAGACACAAAATTTATTATATACAGTACATCTGCAAGCGTTTCAAAGCACTATTAAGTTAATGAAATTTAGTACTTGAAATTATAGTCATTGAACATATATACCATTGAAAATGTTTGTTAAATTTATTAATTAAACAATTTTTCACTTCACTAGTACTGTAATTAATTTGCCCTTAGTGGTAGGGTACAGAAAAGCAGGTGAGTGTAGACTATGTAGAATAATAAAGTTTGTAGTATAAAATATAGAAGTGTGTTTAGCCTTTCTGGCTTTCGATGGTAAATTACTCTCACTTACGATCTGGCAATATGCATCTGAAAATACATATTGAAATCCCAAGAAGAAAAAAAATTAAGTTAAGATGAATAAAAGAAACGGAAATTTATTAAAAAATATTTAAGCAAAAGAAATAGATGCTGTGAATTAAAAAATCCAGGACTAAAATATTCTCTCTCTCTCTCTCTCTCTTTTTTTTTTTCTAAAAAATACAGACGTTTGGCAAAATCTTAAATTACGTGAAATGCTGATCTAGAAAATATGTTGAAGTTGAGAATAAGAGTTCAGTCTTTCTGAGTTACGTTGCTCTCTGCTATAGAAAAATGAAATCAAGTTAATAAAGCTCAGGGTTTGCATGTGAGTCCTTTCAAGACTTCTGGGTAATACGCAGCTATGCAAAAAATTAAGAGTCAATGCTGAACTCAGTATAATCATGAAATAATGTCTCAGACACATTTGCAAAACACTTTAAAATTACGTTTACGTAGGATACTTGGCACAACCACTTGAAATTCATTAATATTTGTTGGTACTGAGTAGCACAAAATTACATGAAGCCAATGTCATTAGAACAGTAAAGATGGCTATCCTTACATGGAGAAATCCCTCGCTGGCTTCATGCTCACTCTAAACTAAATTCTCAAAAATTATGCTGGCCACTTCTTTAAAACGGCAACACAAACTTCGGCAAAATATGCCGACTAAACTAAACGCTCCCTGTAGCGTCTATTTTATGTTGGCGGCAGAGAACCCCCCATCTGGGCTGAGTTCTGCCGAAATACGTCTATATCCATTCAAAATTCAGGGAAGAAGAAGGAAATTGTCTCGAAGTCGAGGCTACAAGAACGTTCCTTCACACCGAGGTTCGAAACCTCTTCAGTACTTAGAGAACACATGACTATTCCAAAGTGAAAGAAAACAAAACTAGATTAACTTATAATTTATACAAATAAAATTCGAGAGAGTATTTCCTAACTATAAATAAAATTACAATGAACAAAAAAAATTAAAGATAAAGATTTTTAAATAAATTAGATAATAGGCAAAACCTATGGGACGTAATTAAATAATTATTTAAAGTACATACAAATTAATAAAATCATGTCTTGAAGTGTCTCTGAACATACATAATATAACCAAGAAAAAAAACATGAAATACTGTAATTCCATTACACCATTGACATTGTCAAGTACAGAAAATCAGTCCGGTATAAACTCACCATCAGTTAATGTTCTTTCCAAGAATTTGTTAAAATCAAAATGGGGATTATTTAGCAGCTATAGGCCTACTTGTATTATTTTTTTAAAATCTTTTGTAAGATAATTGTTGAATATTCAAAGGCAGCTTGAATGCTCATTTCTTTATATGCATTCACATATTTTCTTAAAGTAGTCTTTGATAGGATCGATGTACAAAAAAACTTTTCCTAGTAATATTACTATGAACCTGAGTGGATAGAATAAGCTGGTAACTATTTTTCTTAACATAAAGTAGACACATTAGTATGTAGGCTATTCATTAATAACAGTTAGAATTCTCTCATGAATAAACAATGGTTTACAATGTTGGTGTTCACTACAATATGTTGTAACTCTTATTACCGATTCCTTTTTTTGTTGTAAAAGTACGAAATTATTAATTTTATGTCCATCACCCCAATACAATATGCTATATACCATTCTACTACGAAAGTATGCAAAATAACACAATTTCAGATACAATTTTGGTAGGCCTACCTTATCTCTTAACTTCCTTAATAGGTTTACAATACAAGACAGTTTAGAGCAAATTTGGGCCAGCTGTGCATCCCAAGTTAATTTAGGATCTAAATTGTTTCCAAGCAATTTAACACTCACATCATTCACACATTCTTTGTCTAGAGTAAACCGTATAGGCCTATCTTGGGTTTTATCTGGCTTCATAAAAAATGTATTAGCAGAGTACCATTCAACAAATTTATAATTAATATTAACAAAACAATTATTTAGGAAAATGTCTTTTATTTATATAAAAAATTACATCATCATAAAAAATAACCATACTTTCACTTAACATTATCAGCCAAACCATTTACCATAATTAAAAATAGGAGTGGTCCCATTACGTATCCCTGTCGGACACCATAATTATACTTGGTAGACTCCGACATAATACCTTCAACCTGGACCTTAAAATACCTATGATTAATATCATCCCAAAATTTTTATATTATTACCTTTTATCTTATGATATTGGAGCTTTTTCAAAAGTATCACATGGTCAACACAATCAAAGGCTTTACTTAAGTCACAAAAAACTGCATGTGTTTTTTTTATCCCATTCCAAAATCTTCAATCACTGAAGAAATAAGATATTCTATAGCATCACAAGTACACAAGCCAGTTCTAAAGCCAAATTAGGTTGCAGATATAAGATTATTTATTTCAAGATATTCACATAATCATATTTTTAAAACCATTTCAATAACTTTGCCAATATTCGGAACAAAATACATTCGCCTATAAAACTTCCTTCCTGTCACACACAATGAAAACAAATTTTTAGGTTTGGTGAGATGGCTGTTGCGATGCATGCATTAATACTACTGGCATTGGAAGAACTGCAGCAACCGATGCAGCAACGCGGTTTGAGGAGGAGACTGAGGGATGCACAAGATCCTTTTGAAGTACCTGAAGATGTGTTTCAACACACCTTCAGGATTTCACGAGAAATGGCACGTGACATCATCCAGTCCCTTCGACCAAGGCTTCAGCGTCGCTACTCTAGTGGCCTTTCTGTGGAAAGCCAGGTTTGTATACGTCATCGCTTATTCAAATGCTTTGTATTAACAAGGGCAATCATGAACACGCAAACTGTAAAATTAAATTTAAAAGATTTAGATTTGAAATTCTGGTATTGATTACTACGTTCAGTGCCCACCTGGTTGTCGGTTTGGTTGCCAATAGCTGTATGTTGAAACTATCTGCAAATAGAAATCCTTATAGATTGTTAAACATGAAAACTAAAACACTGCTAAGTCAAGGTTTCTTTGTCATTGTCCAGCAATGTAAATATTGACACCAATTGCAGGGCTAGGTTTTATAAGTCCTATATATTTGTAGCAAAGTGTACCTAACAAATAGTATTGTAACTGTTTCAAATTGGTTAGTTCAGTAATAGTCATTTTTTCGATATTTATAGTGGTAGGAGGACCACAATTAAAGGTATCTACTGTGTTCGTACTTGACCCGCTATTAACTTTTGTTTTTGATGGCGTATGTAACGTGCTTCTGGAGGTCAAATTGATAACATAATAAAAACCTACGAACCACACGTTTAAAGATTATCAGAAAAGCCAGCACCAGCAAAACTACCCATTAAGTTACATGTTACATTTGTATCGACAAATTTTTGGTGTTTTTATTCAATACCAGATCTGTTGTGACAAATGTAATTTTTTAACTATTTTGCTCGTAAATATACGCTCTGTAAAATGCAGAAGCTATCTTTGCCATTGCTATAAAGTGTGATTGCTAATAGTAAACTTAAAAAAAGGTCATTTTTTCGACAAAATGACTTTTTTCTCCACAAACATATGTATGGCCTCCAAATTTTATTATCCTCAATATAAATAACTTAAGTGATTAACACACTTTGAAAATTAAAGGTATTTAATTTGCCTATACTCTTGTTACTAGGAAACACAAGTAATAATATTGTTACAGGTTTTGACTGCCATCAGATTTTTAGCTGTTGGCTCGTATCAGCGTTGTGTTGGCCGTGAATGGGGTCTAGCAGTGAGTCAGCCTTCTGTCAGCAGATGTTTGAGTGATGTCACATCTGCAATTGAGGCTGTCCTACTGCGACAGTGGGTTCAGTTTCCCGCTTCAGCAGCAGCACGTGCCAGAGCAAAAATTAATTGTTTTGCTGAACAAGAACCCCTTCATGGTGTGATTGGGGCAATTGACTGCACACACGTGCTAATAACTGCACCACACGAGCATGAGGAGGCGTACCTGAATCATCATGGGACACACTCCCTGAATGTGCAGATGGTATGTTTATTAAGTAGATCATGCAGTTGTTTCTGTGTATGGGAATTTTTAAATGTACTAGATTGTAAAAAATTGAATACAAGTATATTAATCATTAAAACTTTTATTTTATAAGAAAATGCATTGACACTAATGTTCAAGAACGCGTTTACATTTAGCCTACTGATAGAGTTTTGAGTAATGACAATTTGGCTGTTAATGTATTGTGTAACGTTGTATTCAAAAATATTTAATTATATAAATTATTGTTGGTTTATACAGGAGAATATAATTACAGAAAAAAATATTACACCTATCATTAGGTAGTGTAATAACTGTTAAATGGAAAATATGTTTACTTATGTAACTTGGATGTTCTTAGTGATGTAGTCTAACCTTGAATGAAAATTGTATGCATGGTATTTTTTGTTTACAGGTTTGTGATGCAAGACTAAGAATTTTGAATGTAAATGCACGTTTTGGGGGTGCTCACCATGATGCATTCATTTGGTCGGTTTGTCCAGCACGACGCCTCATGCAATTGTGGTACGATCGGGGAGAACGCAACACCTGGCTGCTCGGTAAGTTGCTGTCGCAACACTTGAAATATGTAATTTATGTTACTACACAAGTGTACATGTGTTGTATATGTATTAATTGAATCACCCACACACATATTCTGACGTCTGCTAAAATTTCACAACAGAACATTTTGATAATGTTGTACGGGCAAACGTATACAATTTTTATTTACTTAATTTGATCAACAGAGAATGACTTAAGAATTTATTTGAGAATTGTCATATCATACTGTCAGAAGCAACAATTTGTTTTGTAAATATTTTTGAATTGTTAATTTAAGCACTTGTTAATAAACTAACACCTAAAGAAAGTTGTAGATACAAATTTAACAACAATGTTATAGTAGTAGGCCTTATGATTCACAAATAGGTATACATCAAGTCTTACAATTTATAAATGTGCAGTTCATAGACTGGCTATTAGAAAAGATGTTGTACTTAAAAAAATTAATCATTTATTTAAAATTTTATGGTTTAAGACATTGTAAACAACTGCTTCTTACATGCCTGTAGCCCACGAATTAGCAGCAAAATTTTAATATTTTGTTTGACATATTTTTTAAAGAAATTATTATAGGGCCTATATTTTTCCTTCTCTTTTCTTTTATTCTCATATAATTGCAGTGGGTTCTCTTACAATACAAAATTGAATATGACTGTTCTTATGATTTTTATTACATCAATTTAAAAAATGGTATAAAGCTATTTAAATAGCAGACATTTGGTTATTTTCTTCATAATATGGGATTTGCAACAAAAGTGGTATTCAAAACTGAAAAATAATCTTGTTCCATGATATAATCACACAGGTAAATAAAGATCCTGTGCACATTTGTGTGATTCCTTTTGTCTGCACAAAATTGTTCCATTACAAAAATTTAAAAAAAAAGTGTTGGGTGTTATTTAAAAAAAATTGTACTTGTAACGTCATTCATTTTTCTTGCAAATTGATTTTTATCTGTCATAGGTGACTCTGGTTATCCCTTGGAGCCATGGATATTGACACCACTCCCAAATGCCGCACCAGGAACACCAGAGTTCCGTTACACCCAGGCACTGTGTAAGGGAAGGAATCCCATTGAACGTTGTTTTGGAGTCCTCAAGTCAACTTGGCGGTGTCTTTCGAAGCAACGGGTATTGGTTTACCAACCCGAAAAAGCATCACAAATTGTGAATTCCTGTGTAGTGTTGCACAACATGAGGCAACACTACAATCTGCCACAGATTGAGGAAGAGGTTGCAGAGGCACAGCTTGTTCAGCCTGTTGAAGGGGGTGAAGGCAATGGTCCATGGAGGCTGGCTGAAGGAAGGTGCATTCAGGCAGCACTAATAAGGGCTCACTTTCAATAAATTTTTAAAATTGTCATCTATTTGTTAATCTTAATATATTTCTATGATTTTTTTATAAACTCGTCATTTCTGAACACTAAACGTTATCTTTTTCATTGATTCTTCAAGAATTACTAACTATCAATGGGTTTTTTATCAACAAATATGTGTGGCCTTAATGTATTAAGAAATTGGCTAAGTCTTATATTCAGAACTTCCAAATACATGATAATTTGTTAATACGTTTTTTTTTACCATTGTGCCCTCATTATTAAATATGATCAACAACCATGAACTTACAAGTGAATTCTTAAAATATATTGTGTATTTTAAAACCTCCATCATAAAATTTAAAACAAATAACACATGTAAAAGTCAGTTTTTTTTTACTGAGTTTAGTGCTACTGTAACATCATTTTACTCTGAAATATTTCCAAAAAATTGAGTTTCAATTTTTTTGTGACACATTTCTGAAGTGTCTAACCACAAATTAAAAACTGGGAACATATGACTGCATGTAAAATTAAGATGTGCAATTATTAGCACCCTTGTACGCTAATGTTTTCATGTAATTTGTTACATTTCTGTGTAATGCTTTTCATAAGCCTCAATCTGCAAATATGAAACTGAGTACATATGATTAGATATAAAAGTATGCTTGAGCAAGTACAACCACCCTTATATGGCAATTGTTACAAAAATTTTAACATTTGTATGTAACTGCTGGAAAAGTAACGTCGTGCAAGTATTTAAACCCTTACATAGAGATGATAACATTTAACACATTTCTCTGTAACACATTGCATAAGTCTGCATCAATAGATTTAAAACTGGGAACATATGACTGCATGTAAAAGTAAGTTTGCGTAACTTGTACCACCCTTCTATTCAAACGTTTCATGAAATATGTAACACATATCTTAAATCTTGACCCGTAAATATAAAACAGGGAACGTATGACTACTTAAATGCATGCAAATTATCTTCTTGCAACTATTGTGACCTTTGTTTGATCAGCGAATTTAAAACTGGGAACACCTGATTTGACTCTGAAGAAGCATGGAGTTCGGAGTATATAAGAGGACATATATTGTGACACTTTACTTTTCTTATTTTATCCGTTCATTGTAAAGTTTGTTGCAAGAAATATATTTGCCCTTTGTTTCGTGCAAAATTCTGCCAAAAAATCTGTACCGTTCATATTAAATGAAATGTGCGTTTACTTAGTTTTTTCTATTAGAGGCTCACATTCTGTGGCGTCCTTCCTCCCAGGCCACACACGTCCAAAATAAGCATTTTTGTTTTGTAATTATGTTATACATTGGCAGTGTTGAACTTGAGTTTGTCTATTTGTACACACGTGATCATTGAGCTTAGTGATGTATAGTGTTATCAGGTTGGGGGTATGTTGAATGTATTTTTTTGCACTTAAAAAATCTGCTGAAACTTATGTAAAATAAGAGACCTAAATCCTTCATAAATTTTACAACTGTGTAAGGCACGAATGTAAGTTGTAATGACAGATAACTTATATGCACGTGTAAATATAAAAAAATTGAGTTTCCCAGGCAGCCTTTGAAAAATTGGCAAAATAAAGTTTCATATTCACTGTGTTGGAAGTATTAAGTTAGCACATAAAATAACTTTGTAAAGTAAGACGACTAAACCATTTAATATGTCAGTAATACAAAGGTTTATTTTGTTGAAATGAGGTGTGAAATGAAATTATAAATTAGATATTTCATAAAAATTTACTAGTGTTGGGTCGATTCCTAAAATACACCTATTCCGATTCCAACATCGATTCTTAAAATTGGGATTCGATTCAGAGTCTGATTCTAAGGCTTTCTTTAGGTTTTTTCTCATTTTATTTTCTTATACATAAAACCCTCATAGTCCCTTTGAAAGAAATGCAATTACATGAACTAGGTTACATAAATAAAACACACATATAGGTCTATTTATATGTTAAGAAAAACAAGATCAGTGCAGTTTGACTAAATTATATAACTTACTAGACCTTGGAGGTTAGGTTGGTTTTGTTTGGCAACCTAATTTTGTGCATACTGTAATTGAATATGCACATTTGGTGGGAACACATTTCTTGATCAGTAGTATTTACCGGTACTTACGTAGTAAATATTGTGAATAAAAATTAACCGGTAGGTAAATAGGAACTTTTGGTTATTATGAAACTGGTCAATACAATAGTTTTCCAAGTTACGTTTCTCTTCAAGTTTTTTTTTTTGGGCTTCTGCGAGTCGTACTTTAAAAAATCTATATAGTATATATTTTTTTTTTGCTTCGCCGACATACATTTCAAAATATTTGTGAATTAAAAAGTGATTTACAATTAACGACAGAACAATTTTATTATATATTCACTACCGTTTTTACCGTTGCATTGTTTACAAACTTCATTTATATTTTGATACGTCATAGATATGCTACGTTCAGTTGGGAAACTCCACGCACGAGACAAATACTAAAGATGGTGGACTATGAAACTAGTAGCGTTATGCTGTTCCATTTTCATTCCAGTGGAATATTTTGGTACCAACTATAATCCATTGTAGCGGCAACCATTTTGTTCTAGCAGTGTCGTACTTCAGACTTGAACATAGTTAACATCTCTGGCCCAGAAACATAAACAAATTAACAAAAACATTGCGATGCGACAATTATGCGATGATTTGTAGTTTTTTTTTTTTTTTTTTTTTTTTTTTTTTTTTTTTTTTTTTTTTTTTTTTTTTTTTTTTTTTTTTTTTTTTTTTTTTTTTTTTTTTTTTTTTTTTTTTTTTTTTTTTTTTTTTTTTTTTTTTTTTTTTTTTTTTTTTTTTTTGGATATAGGCGCTAGTAGCTGTCCAGCATGGTGTATAAGTATTTATTTTGATACTGAATGTAATGCAACGTAATTGTCTAAACAAATGTGACGACGATCATTGACGGACAAGTTTTTATACAGTGGATTCTCTATGTATTGAAACCTGATGGATTGAAATATGCTTATCCATGGAACACATTATGGGGCCCCATTTCTATATTTTAATGTATTTTAAGACCACATCCATTGAAATCCCTCATGTATTGAAAATTTTTGTCAGTCCCATGAGAAACGGTGGATAGAGAATCCACTGTAATGCAACGTAATTGTCTAAACAAATGTGACGACGATCATTGATGAACAAGTTTTTATTTTATAGTTGATTTTTACTACTGGAATTAGAATTGCATTTTCATGCGCTATATCAGCGACAATATCAGAAATCTAAAATAGTTTGCAGTTTGTACACAAAATCACTCTGGCCGATCATGCTAAACAATGATATAATTTTTTGCCCTTGTTCGTAAAAATCAAGTATTAGAGAAAATGAGTGAATTCTATAGTTTTCAGAATTAATTTATACAGGGTGGCGAGCGACCGGGAAAACCGGGAAAAGTCAGGGAATTTAAGACTTCTGGAGAAGTCAGGGAAAAGTCAGGGAATTCTGTAAAAAAACCTGGAATTTCAAAATTTGGTAAACAAACATTTCCGTGAACACAACGTACTATTTTCTTGGTACATATACCAATTTTATAGTTCCATAATAATTTTTTCATACCGATATTATAGCTGTGAATAACAGTGGATTTGACGCGTGGTACCAGATTTTCGTCTCAAATACGATTTTTAGGCATTTTGTACCAGAATTTTCAGTGGTTCCCGCCAGTGTTGCCAGACCAATGGTTTCCCTAACAATGTGTTGTGATGTTTTCAAGTTTCCACAGTGGTAAAAAATTACTCTCTCGTGTTTCTTGCATACCGTTTGTAAAATGTCATAAATTTTAATCAAGATTTAGTTAATAACGTGGGTTTTAAGCAGTTGTGGTTTTTTCCCCAAGATTTCGTAGTAGAAATTGAAAGTGTGGACTTGGCAACATAGGATTCTCAGTTCACTTTTGTTCTTACCATGCGGCATGCTGATACGTTCGTTAATAGTTGTCGTTTGTTTATTGTTAACTTGGCGTGGCGCGAATATTTTTGTTTATGGTTCGTGCGAGTATTAATATCTTCTGAACATATCTGAAGTCCGTGGATTTACATTTAAATTGTATTTTATCTACCGTACCGCGTAATGGCGAAACACACCTGAGATTTTTGGCTCGTGCAGTGACAAAGGTATGTTAAAAAGTTACAGCATGACGTGATCTCGTGTGTGTTTATGAAAATGATTAAGTGCATTAAAATATCTGGCAAAGCGTGTTATTTCCACAATGTGTGTTATTTCCACAACGTAATTAATTTAGGGAAATCGGTCATAAGAGGAAGAAAGAGACTGTATTGGTTAACCGGTCCTACTACTATTAAATGAATCGCGAAGATCCTGGTGATAACTCTGCAAGGTGCAATTCGTGCAATGTTATTTTTTCTTTAAGCAACATGGGCCGGCATTCCGTTATAAGCCACATTGAAGGCAGAAAACCCTAAGTAGGCTGGGAGTTTAAACTTTGAAGGTAGGCCTAGATGCTTTTTTTCAAATCTGTACAATGCGAAACAACAATGTTTCCAGATTAGTGTCACAGCAAAGAAACTACAGTTACAGCGAGATAAGGTAGGTTTTTACATCACATTTGGTCTTGCATCGTATTTCATGGATGAAATGAGTTAATTGCTAGAGAGGAAGAAAGTTGTTTGTTTTAACGAATCATTGAACAAAATTTCTCAAAAACATCAAGTACACATTACAGTATGTTTTTGGGATTCAAAGAGTGATGGTGTAGTGACCATGTATTACACATCTGTTAAGACAACTTATTAAAGGTTTTTAATTCTGGTATCGAGAGCTTTCCTCTCCATAACAGCAGCATTATAAAACTGCAAAGTGAATTGACATAAGTAAAAATGGTTGTATTTGAATATTCCAATTACTTTGTTGCTTTGTAAATAATGAAGATGATATATAACTTCTGCAAGGTGAAGTTATGTTGATTAATATTCACAAAAAAAGATCGTTTACTGGCCAAACTATTGATTTTAGACATATAGTTTATTGTGAAAAACGTTTCTACAGACATAAGTAGTCCTATGTAATTTTTCTTTTAGGTTAGGTTGGTTTAATTTGTGTTAGTTTAAGTTGTGTTAGGTTATGTTAGTTTAAATTAAATTAGGTTACGAACATTAAATTTGGTTTCCTAACCTAAGTTAGGCAACCTACCAACAATTTTACGTAAGGAAAGACATTATAAGTAGTCCTACCATTGAATATATATATTCAATGGTCCTAATTAAAAATTTTGTTACCTGACCTAACAACCTAACTTAACCTAACAAAATGGTTTTTTACATAGCACTGCTATAACATCCCTAAAAGCAGTTTCCATAAATAAACTATATGTCTAAAATAAATAGTTTGGTTGGTACACGATGAGTAGCGATTCTTAATATTTATCAAAAAAAATTTTTGTTGCGATTATACAACGTGGTTAATTTTATTGATATTTTGTTGGTCAGGGAAATAAGAGCAGTTGACCTGGAAAAGTCAGGGAATTTTTTTTTTACAGGTTTTGCTAGCCACCCTGTTATATCAAAGATGTTACGAACAGTCTAACAGATAACTTTGCAGCGTACTCTGAGTTATGTGTAAGTAAATAGTGGCGTGGTTACTTACAGCCCTCTACACAATTACACGACGCAACGTGGCAACACAACGATGCGGAAGCCAAAGACATCGCAAAGCATCGCCGGCAGTGCTTTTTGCAATGCCGTGACGCGATGCAATACAGCTCGCAGAAAAAAAGTTGACATGGCCTGCCATCTGTGTGAAGACATATGAACCACATAGGGCAATTACGTAAATTCACTCGCATGAGTAGGGTACGTTATTTCTGTTACGTGAGCAGGTTTAGTCAATTAGATTAATATTTTCTACATAATAAATAAATCTTTTGCCAAATGCTACATTCACAGTTCATTCTTTACACTGAATTTAATTTATACTGTATTTAAATATAATATTAGTTCGGTAGGTGACCGAGAGGTCTTAGTTGAATTTTTGTACACAGGCTAGTTTCACTCTGTTTGAATTTCGAACACCTTAAACACTAACCTCGTGAATTTTCATAAGCACCTTTATATTATAATAAGCAAAATATGTGGCGGGATGTCAGGTTATGTTACTGTGAGGCAGGTATAAACATATAATATGTGTGGCTTAATCAATTTCTTCGTTCCTTCCCTCTTGTTATTATTTTTCTGTTTTGTTTAGAAACATCACAATACATAGTTATTTTTCTAATTTTTCGCATTCTTGCTTCTGATTGGCTGTAGTCTTTGATGTCATCAGCGATATCACCCGGGCGTCAAGTCAGCCTCGTCGCTTGGTGAGATGTCGCGTACGCATGGGAATCGTAAGCTAAATTTTGGATATTGAGATATAGATATATCGAATATTGATTGTTGACTAGTTAATTTTCATTCGTTAGTTTTGGAAATTATTTCTTGAATTGTGTAACACGAATTATGTTGATTTCAAAAATTTAATTTTAATTAACTTATGGTTTTGTACAACTGAAAGTGAAAATCTGGTAGTTTCTCCCTCCCATAGCTCTATATGACAAAGGTGTCGTCGACATATCTGTACCAGCAATTCAGTTTGTATTTGCTGGTACCAATAGCTTTTCGCTCAAAGTTGTCCATGAAGATGTCGGCCAGGAGATGGGAAAGTGAAGAACCCATGGCAGCACCCTCTCTTAGCACATATGTTTGTCCCCTGAATGAGAAGAAAGTCGACGAGACAGTGTTCAGTCATTTTCACTATTTCTCAGCTCTGGTCGTCGTCTCCAAGGTGTTCTTGGAGGACTTGGAGATCTACTTTCACAGGTACCTTGGTGAAGAGAGAAACCACTTCAAAACTGACTAGGATGTCGCTCGGTTGGAGAGAAAGTTATTCTAGTAGTAGAATCTCGCTATAGCGAGCTCGCTTATAGAGCGATCTCTATTATAGCGAGGTATTTTTGAGAAACCGTGAAAAAATTACAAAATTATTAAATATTTTATGAAAAACTAAAAATTTTTGCACAGCAAGATCATGTGAAGCAGGCTTGCGAAAGTTTCTTGCCTGTGTGGACCAGGCTTGCACGGACTACAGTGACGGTGATTCGTGCCACTTTTGTTATCAGTTTGCGGCGCGGCTTCTGTCCCACTCTTCTCCCCTCCCCCTTCCATGCTCCGGCGCATGTGTCACATTTCTTCCGCCGCCTTGCTACCTCTCCGCGCGCGCCTTTCTGTCACCCTCCCACTTCAAACCTGCCGGCCAACAAGCACTGCTCTAAAAATAGAATCCCGCCCTTTCTGGATTTCCCCTTTTTTTACATGTCATCCTTTCAGTATTCCCATTGTGTTTTGAGGTCATTGTGCTTTCAACTGTGCTTGGTTTGAGTAATTCTATTTTTAGCTTGTGCTTAACTATTATTGACAACCTCACGCTATTTTATTTGGATTTCGATTTTGGTAAGTTTTTGGATTACGATTTTGGCTAGCATTGTTGACGACCCACGCAGTTTTCTTGGACTTTGATTGCGATTTTGAAGTGATTTGACAATATGAGCGGTAAGAGAAAGACCTTGGACCTCGCTACGAAATATGAGATCTTGAAGAAGATTGAGGACGGCAAGGGGTCTAAAGCAGATTTTGCAAGGGAATATAGCCTTACAACATCAAACTTGTCGACAATTTTAAAGAAAAAAGATGAGATAATGGCTGCAGTTGAGAAGGAAGGTCGGAACATTAAACTTAAAAATTTGCGTGGTGCTAACAATGAAGATGTGGAGAAAGCTTTGATTGCCTGGTTCAACCAGATGCGAGGGCAAAATGTACTGATCACGGGACCAATGTTGCGGGAAAAGGCCAACACATTCGCCACAATGCAAAAAGTTGAAGACTTTAAATGCTCTGTTGGTTGGATCGTTTCAAGAAGCGATACAACATCTCATTGCACAAGATTGTGGGAGAAAGAGCTGCAGTTCCAAGTGGTGCGGTGGATAAGTGGCTGCCTGTGCTGCACACAATTTTGAAACAGTATTCACCATGGGACGTGTACAACGCGGACGAAGCGGGTATGTTTTATAACTTGATGCCGGATCGTACACTTGCGGTCAAAGGAGATGCCTGCATGGGGGGGAAACGCAGTAAAGAACGTCTAACAATGCTGCTGTGTGCAAACATGGACGGAAGCGATAAACTGAAGCTGTTTGTGATTGGGAAGTCAACCAAACCTCGCGGCTTTAAGGGAAATATTGTACCATGCCGGTACAATTACAATAAAAAAGCGTGGATGACTGGTGACCTGTTTACAAAGTGGGTGAAGGCATTTGACGCACGTGCCGGCGTCTGAAATAAAAAGGTTGTTCTGTTTGTGGATAACTGCCCAGCACATCCTAAAGTCGAACTCTCTAACACCGAGCTAGTGTTCCTGCCTCCGAACACTACAAGTGTCCTACAGCCCATGGACCAGGGCATCATACAGTTGGTCAAGAAGAAATTTCGTGACATGCTGGTTCATGATTTAATTATTAGTATTGATATTAACAGGCAGTCGAGGAAGTGGGATGTGCTAAGGGCTATCAGAGCAATTTGCACCAGCTGGGATGCAGTGAAACCCGAACACATTGCCAATTGTTTCAGACATGCACAGTTTGTTGTTGCTGACAAACTATAACATGTCTCAGAAATTGTGGACAACCCTAATAACCGAGACACTCCGGCTGCCGGAGACAGAGTCGAAGCTAAGCTCGGTGACAATGCTGCTTCACTTGCGACTGACAAGTCTACAGAGCCTCAACCTGGTGGATCTGCAGAGCTTCAACCTAGTACCTCTCGTGACGACGTTCTCCCTTTGTCGGTCCTTCCGATCGCAAAGGAATTGTGGGATAAACTAGCGCCAGGTGTCACGTACAAGGATTACCTCACCGTTGATGACGACATACT
>PNEQ01000952.1:0-13909 GCA_003012365.1 Medauroidea extradentata | reverse complement strand
TACGACAGATGAAGAGGGGGAGGAAGAAGATGTACCAAGGCCGACAAGAGAGCGGATGCTCGATGCCATTAATACTTTGTCAAATGGCATGCTGCGTAGTGATGCTGGAAGTGTGTGTGGGCAAGTTTCATGCATGTAAAAAAGTGGGTTGCTACCAGCTACGGTAAAAAGAAGCAGTCATCAATCACAGACTTCTTTAAGAAGTAATATTTTTGAAGTGTTGAAATCCTCCCTAATTTTGTTTAAAGGTTTTAAGTAGAAGTCTAAGAAATTCACAAAAAAAAAAAAACAATACTACACTTGGATTACTTTACCCCTTCTCATTAAAAGAAAGTCATAATTGTGCAGAAACATTTTCTTTAACACCCCCAATTGTGACTATACAGTCGACCCACTTTATCCGCGGCATTTCGTTCCAGAAGATTCCGCGGATAACGAAAACCGCGTATATTCAAGACACCTTCATAACCTACATAAACCAGTTGCACATAAAAAAATTTTTTTAACCCCTAAATCTACGTACTAATATATTTGTGTGAGGTACAGAACTTTAATACGTTCATGAAGTGTCCCACAACATTTAAATATCGTAAAAATACTACATCACGTATGCAATGCCACACGTAAGATACTGCGAGGCGCCGAAGACCTAGCAACAGCGCGCGCGAGCCAGGCGGTCTGGCTGATCTACCTTCTCTGTTTCACACTCCACTTGGGTGGTCACGGAATGACCTGGAGGGGGAAGGGACGTGAGGTAGTGGTGGTAAAAACGGAATGTGCTGCAGCAGATGATGGCTCACTGCGCTGTTGCCAGCTAGTCAGCTTGGAATACAACCCGGCGCTGGCGCCCGGCCGGCAGCCAGCACGCGGCACTACATGTGCACGTAAACACACGTTAAGCCACAGCTGGTCATCGGCGAATCACAGGAATATTCTTAATATTTCTACGCAATATTAATTAATGTTAACAAGTCAGTCCTGTTAACAAATGCAAATGCAATTAATTACCTTTTTGCCCCACATAATTTTTTTTCAATTTTTTTAAAATCACCTCATTACGGCCGCACCCCATTTTTTTGGGGCAAAAGTTTGGTCAAATATGTGCGGCCATTATGCGAGTAAATACGGTATTTGTTGCTATTTGGTTTGAGGTGATCTCGCCATGCAGCAGCAGCAGCCGCCGGCCATACAGTGCCAAGACACTGCGGCAGAGTGACTGAGTTTTGGACGATACTGCAGCGGCCGAGTTACGTCCCCCACAAACTTACTTTATGTGTTGATTGCGAAGGGCACAAGCCAACATTTGTAAATAATACATGATTGAATTAATACAAAACGTTAATATTCCCTGTTGTAACAAGTTGATGCAATTTTAGGGCACTTTTTTTGTTTTGGGGGGTCAAAATCAACCAAACTCGTTGACAGCGAGGTCTTGGCAATAGCGAGGATCGAACCAGGAACCGTAACACCTCGTTATAACGGAACTCTACTGTATTTCAATGAAATGTGAAGAGTTCCGAATCTGTGAAGCTGAATTTGGAATAGCTGGTTGAATCAGTTTGTTGAGGTATTTCGCCAGGGCTTGAGTAGAGGCTCCTATAGCACTGACTATAGGTCGAAGAGGTATTTCCTCCTTGTGTATCTTAGGTAGACCATAGAAAGCCGGTGTTCTGGCATCTTTGACAATTGGTCATTTCTTGGTTTCACCTGGTATGGAGGTCGTGGATTGGTCGACAGCCTTAGTCAACCAGAGAACACTCAGGTACAGCCTACAGTATATAAAGGCAGAAAGACTTTGCAGAGACTCAGAAGGAAACAGTTACTGCAACTAGACACAAGTGCTGGGATAAATATTTCAATTTTTAATTATAAACTAATTACCTTAAATATATTAATTCATGTTTCGCATTTATATTTCCTATTTGTAAGCACTACAATTTTGTCCTTGTTATTTTCACTGTTTTTGCTACCGATAAAATTAATGCTGCATTTTGCCATTCATTTCTGGTTATTCCATGCGATGCATGACGAAAATTTTTGCAGTTTCCGGAGACATCAATTAAGTCAAATTACCAATCGCAACTTCATCGGAGTCACAACAATATTTGTACTTATTACTTGCAGTCGCAAAAAAATTTTCAATCTTTTTTTATAATTATAATGTTAAACAACATAAAAAATTACCAAGTACCGTGTGAAAACAGGATAAGTAAACGTATTCACTAAACCTAGTATACATTCGCCCACTATTTTCTCATCGACTTCGATGTACTTGAATCTCGCTTTCGCTGCCGAAAATCGGTTCTGTTGATTCACTTGCAATCGATTCTCCAACCAAAGGCGTTAGTTACTATGGAAAACGTTATATAAACATTTTTTTTTGTAATTTCGCACATGGTACGACTTTGCGATTTAAAAAAAATTGAACAATTCGCGACTATGCGTCACGAAAAACACTTTTCTCTAGAAATAACTAAAATTGCAGCTGTCAAAGTACTTTCTAATTTCTTGATGACTGACAACGAAACGATTGGTGGCAGAGAAATTCCCGCAGAAAAGAAAAATTTCAAGTACATTTCCCGCACATTCTCGAGCCCGAAAAATTCATGTACAATTCCCGTACTTCCCGATCGCTGGAGACCCTGATTCTGAAATGCAGGCACTAAAACTGCAGCACACAGCAAACAACTTGCGTCTCTACATTTCTCGAGCTACCTGTTTAATGTAGCTCAAATAGTTCCTTACATAAATGAATTTATAATGTGTGTGATGTCCTTCATAACATTCAAGACATGAAATATTGTAAACTTAATTTTGAATCTCTTTAATGTGGCTTAATACATTATATTCAGGCCGATTTATTGTAAGTTAGGCTTAACTGGACATAACCGAAACTAACATTCAAACTAATATATGAATTGGATGCAACATTTTCCGCAAAAAAAATAGTGTGCTCACACCCTTTCAGCTTTTGTATTTGCACGTTGCACAATGATGTCGCTGAACGTAGGTTCACTTGTTTGGCTATGCAAGCAATACTACATTAGATTTCTCCGGCCTCTTATAAAATACACATAAAAGGATGTGTGACCTTGAAAGTCCTGACAGTGACGTTATAAACATAGCAACGGACTACTGTTCCAAAACATCATAATAATGCTACGCATTGAATAAGGCTTTAAGGCAAGTCATTCCGCAAGTGTCTGGATCAATAGTTTTCAAGATTTTTTTGTTCCTAATAACAGTAAGAACGGTGTAATGCGTCTTTACATAAAAGTTTGCCGGATAGCTTCAGCCGAGAGTCTCAAGAAGGAAGATACAATTAAAAAGCCAGATTCTCGAGTAAACCACTTGAAGTTTAATTAATTTAGCTTGTTCAAAATCAACTTGTTACAAAAATCAGGATCAAAATGTCTGATGTGCAAGGTTCACTTTAGGCCTGGTTGGAGTTTCACGCCGAAAAGACTACAACGGTAGACGTGACGTGCATTAATTACACAAAAGAATACATATGACGGTCCTTAGTTTCAACTAGAACACAATAGAAACCCTGCAGCTACTTGGCCGCTTCCTTCACCACTTATAAAGTCTTTTAAGAAAAGCTAGCAAACTGCCTTAAACTCGGCGAGGGCGGCCACGCTTGCCTCGACCCCACACCAGCAACTCTCTCGGCCCTGGGCCTCGCACACGTCTGTATCGCCTCCAGATTTCAAAAGAATTCCCTCGGCCTAGCACACGTCGGTCTCGCCTCGCGATTCCGACTCGACTACCACCCATCCAGGTCCGCTGCTTACCTTGATTCAGCCACCCTTACATATTCATGCGCCAACTGATAACTCTTTGTCAAAGTGGTAATTATACAGTTAAATACCTTTGTTGGAATTCATTATTAAACTACTTTGTCCTGAGCATAAATTAGATATATTAATACAATTGACATGTTAATTAGGGTTTTCTCTTACTTAAAGACTGATAGGAAGTTACTGCGGCTGCAGAAAATAGTTCTGCTCGCCCTTGCACTAGCTTTGCCGATGTCACAAACACCCTCGACATTCCATCACACATCACTGGCTTGTAGCCAATCACCAACAACATGGCCTTATAGGGCATGAATTCCAGGAAAGCTGCGCCCATCATCGGCACCGCTGTGTCTGACTGCTAAAGACCACCACTTCCCTTAAAGTTATACCAATTTATATAAAGCCTGCTAGTACTTAATTAACAAAGTATACAACAAAAACTCGCTTAGCTAGAATTTAGGAAATTTAATGCTGAGCATTTTGATACCAAACTTGATATGGGAAACATGATTTTAGAGTTACAGCACAGTACCTGATAGGTACTTGAAAACAGCACATCAGCCAACTTCAAGTACACTATAAAACTTTACCACATAAAAATCAGCCAAAAATACATTAAAATAAAAGTTGGGGAAACCTTGGGCAAATCCACCACTAGGTGTTTACACTCAAAATTATGGTAGGCACTGGAAAGTTCACTATACAACAAAATGTTATTACAATAAGTTACAGGAAAATGCTCGATCAACAGATACTTGTGCAGTTGCAATAAAAATGTATTTACTCGCGTAATCGCCGCATATTTTTGACCAAATTTTAGGCCCAAAAACTGGAGTGCGGCCATTATGAGGGGTTTTCAAAAAAATTACCTTCTAAATTTTGTATGGTGTAGAATATAACAAATGTACAATTTTTTCTATATTTACTCGTCCATAGCGTGACCATTTCTCCAAAAACAAAGAAAAAGATTTTGTCGGTGTATAGTACAGTAAACATGGAAAAATTAAGAGACTACAAAATCTTGTTAATCCATTCATGTGCGTCACTCAATTAAAGTTTTCAAAATTATTCCGCATAAGACGTTTACATTTTACGGTCCATTACATGTACGCTATTATTTCCCGTGAAGTAGTTCATAAACAAATCCGATTCACGCTTAAAATGTCACAACTCTCCAGGCGCCGTTACGTTTATCAACAGAGCATCATCAACCAGCGAGCGCGACTCATCGTGTCAACAGCACGTAAACCAGCGAGCGTGACTCATTGTGGCAACAGCGCATCAACAGGCGAGCGTGACTCATCGTGGCAACAGCGCATCAACAGGCGAGCGTGACTCATCGTGGCACCAGCGCATCAACAAGCGAGAGAGACTCATCGGGCCTTATTCATAGTCGTGAGATAGTTCCGAGATGATCCAGAGATCATCTTGTGCCAGTTAGTCCAGGGTTGGTCCTGACTTAGTCCGGACCAAGTGTTACCTTATTCCTAAACGCCAACTAATGCCGGACTAGAGATAGTCGCGGGATCAGCCTTGTACACTGTTGCCACATGCTTCGCGCATGCGCACATCACATTTTAACACAGGCAAGCATTCGCTAGTAAAAATAATTTGAATTATGATTACGTTTACCCCGAAATATTGTTTCAGTTATGTCATATAGTGAATATATTGTGCGATGTTAGTACATTTTGTATCAATAAGCCACTTTATTAAGATACGCTGAAAATAAAAAATTAAGTTAATTTTTTTTACAGATAGCATTATCAATGTGGCTGTTGTAGAGCAGTGTTAACGCTTTCGCTTTCTAACTTAGAGTCGTGAGATCGAGGTTTTCAAGAAACACTTTTTTTTTTTTTAATTTCTTAAACTACTAAATTAACAGTCATATCATAAACATAAATTTATATGTGGTAAAAAAAATCGCCTTTTAAAACAATAATTTAAACTACTGTTCATGAAACATGAGAAATAATGGGGAAAATAATCCGTGACACATATTGTAAAAGCATTGCAGAATTGAAAACTAATATAGCTGGTTAATCTACACTACATATACATAAACACGTATATTTCGCTAGTCAAAATTTTACTAAGAACTATATGTGCTGTGCCATTATGTAACGAACTAACAAGAAAATTAAACAGTAAAATTCCGCATAAAAACGTCGGAAATTTGTATAAGAATATTTTGTGCAAATATAGGTTTCTATACCAAAATATTACAGGATTTACTGTCGTGATGTAGAACGAATTTAACGTTACAGAATGTACAGAATAAATGCACTTATAAAATAAGAAAACTGCATTATTTTCTTTATGTACAATTAAATACTAACAAATTTAAAGAACAAGAAATTTTTTGCACCAAGCGAGATTTGAACCCTCAACCTTCGGGTCACTGTGCCAGTACCATACCCCTGAGCTACTGAGACACTGACAAATGTAAGTGGATAGTTAATATATACAAATGCATGTGGATAGTTAATATATAATGTATTTTACGCAAATCGTATATTTACAGTTTCATATTGCTAATGACAATAATTACCATCTTATTAGGCTTGATAAAATATTATTGCTGTACGTAAATGTCTTATACGGTACAATAAACACGCCATACGAGATTTTTTGCTCACAAAGTTTGAATTTGACCTTTTTATATTAAGTAACTAATGCTTATGACTAAATAAATTATCAGTGTAGATGTGTAATAAGTTTTTAGTGTAAAATATCCATTATATTCCATAAGCTGCGTATATAACACAGACGTCGTCTTATATTGCAATGGTCCGCCATGTTAATTTTCGACTTAGCCCATCGTTAAACCTACCCTTGGTCCGGACTAATGCACGATGATCCTCGGACTAGCGTTAGTCCGCGACTATGAATAATACAAAAATTAGTCCGACGATAATCCCGCACTAGTACGGGTCAAAAACGACTATGAATAAGCCCCATCGTGTCTGGTACCTAGATGCTTGGTTCTGCTGCCACGTCTTATAGGCACGAAAAACGAAGGATCTAGTCTTGCGTGCCAGCGCGCCGCGCTTCCGATCGACGAACATTTGCAACTGTCACGTTTTAGAGATCACATTTTTGCCATTCTGGCTAAGATGTTTTCTCGCCGAAGTCCATAGCAGAACCTGATCCCTTGGTAAACGTGTTAACAGAGTTTTACTGTATTGTATCCCATTTTGAAAAATATGGGGTGCGGCCATTATTCGGAGTTTTTAAAATACTGCTCTAGGCCTTTCAAAATAATGATGCAGCCATTATGCGATGGTGGCCATTAAGCGAGTAAATATGTATATGAATCTACATTTCATACCAGATTTAGGCTAAAACTCAAACATCCTTAACACCCTGAAGAGACTGAAATAGCCTCGGTACAGAAATAGTTAAAGAAGATAATCTGTTCAGAATTTAAAGGAGTATCTTTTGACATCTCACACTTCACAATCACTTAAATTGAGTTTCTTGAATTGTAGTACAAGTCCCATAAGGTTGGAAATGGCTTAATAATGCAATATGTTATAAAAGTTTACCTACATAGAATGTTTGAATCAATATTCTGAGCAACATTTTACTTTATAAACCCAAGAAAAATAACAATAGTTGTGTTGAACATATTCAAAGCGCCACAAAGGATTCATCACCTGACTAAAAGCAGCAAGACATATATACACAGATCAAAAATGTTAAATAGGTACCAGGTCCGAAAACCCCTCACAACGGCTTTATTTTGCACATAATAAACACAAAAATCAAACTAGGTGCGCAAATTCAAAAATGTTATCTTAACCGGTCTATAAATTGCAACTTTTGCTCAGTCATTTGTGTATCTGTATCCAAAGTGTGGAATGAGCTCCCAGAAGAAATACAAACCATAATGTCTACCTTGGGAATTCAAAAACAGTTTTACAAAGAAAGTTTTTTTTTTTTTTTTTTCAAGTGACAGACTTTATTTGAAAATTCTTGTTTCCCAAATTAAGTTTTCTCGTATTTTTAAAATGTTAGTAATAATTAGTTTTCTTTTACAGTAATAATGTTATTTTTATTACAAAACAAAAGTTGTAACATTAAAATGTTTGTTTTCTATAAAATATTTATACTAAATCATATGTTACTAGGATATAAGTGATTAATTTTTCTTTCTTTTTACATTATTTTACAAAAAATCATCATTTTGTTAAAGCAGTATTTTCTAAAAACAGGCATAGCTCCACTTGTAAATGAACATTTCAATAGTTTGTTATCGTTGAAATATTTTAATTTTTAATTATAACTTTATAATGTAAAATACCCTGGTTAAATTTAAGAAAAGGTGTATGCCTTAGTTTCGTCATGTAAAACCTAAGACGCAAATAAAATTAATAAAATAATTATGTCTAATGAGCATTGCTGGTAGTTTTTGCGAAATTATTTTTTAACCACTTAGTTTCAGTGGCTTGCGTGCACATCAACAGCTATGATTTGTGGTTATTGACAGCGTTCTTTGTGTACAGACGTCGCTTATTTGACTGCGCCAATCAAAACAACACTACTACGATACCACTCGCCTGTGATTTGCGGGTAGATTCCTAAAACACTGAGAATAAAAACATCTAATAATCGACCAAGAATCATTGGTATGAGTGTGCACACAAGTCATTGGAACAAATTGTTCCAGGGATTTTTTTCGGGAAAACAAGTGGTCCTTTTATATAAGACTTCAAAACTTTGCATTATATGTCTCATTTTATGATTGGATTATATACATGCACGGTAGCCTTTCACTGTTAGTAGGCTAATTATTGTTATCAGTCAATGGTGAGACTTGGTTTTAATAAGTATTACTATTTGTCCATTCTGTATTTTTCTGAGATGAGACCAGCCTAGGATGAAAATCTATGTAACAAATTCACACAGAAATTGACATCGCATGTCGACAATGATGTCAATAGAGAAGGCAAACAACACAACTTACGTGAAAAGGACTAAGGGAGGCTTTTGTTTAAAAAATATATATATAATATATATATATATATATATATCCCAGCATTTGGAGTGAGAAGGGAAACGATGGGAGAACCCCATGTCAGGATGCCTTGACTGGGTATTGAACCTGGGTCCTCCCAAATTCGAGTTCAATGTGTTAGTACTGTTATATCTCACTCTGTGTCAACCTTGAGCACGGTGCATAAGGAAGACAAAAACTCTGTTTGGAAATGCTTAGTTGTATATTTGTTGCTATGTGTTGCCCATTAAATTATAAGTCCATGTAATATAATTACATATTATAGAAAGCTGGCGCAGCTATAATGATTAAACCTCTCATTTGAGAGGACTTGGGTTTGATACTAAGCCTGACCATTTTAATTTCGGTTTCCAATTTTGTATTTGTATTTTTCTAGAGTTTACATCTCGTTAGCAATGTGGTTCATAGAGACGGTTATACATAATTTTATATTCCACCAAAACTAAATTACACCCATGCCTCACCCGGGACTTGAAACCTGAACCTCTCACCGCAAGTTGCGCGCCACCCTGTTGCGCCACGGAGGTCAGCCTGGTATTCACGGGTTTCCCAAGATCACGCCAGAGAAATGCTGGCATGATTTACCAACAAATGCTGTGGCCATTCCTCTTAATACTTTTATTTGGCTGTTCAAGAGACAATGAAAACAATATAAATATCAATAAAAATAATTACGTACAGATCTTTTCTTATTATATAAGTTTAATACAAGTTTCTTATTTCTGTGTAAATTAATTACAACTTGCCAGAGTGTTATATGTAATTCTTCATCTTACTTAGAGGACAGTGTAATCACGAAGCTTTTTGCAACAATTCCAATCAAATGCCGTCGCTATGGTGGCACAGCTTTATGGTTAGAACGGACAGCAAATAAAAGAGCGACTGTATTTCGCGAGCCCCAAATTTTCACCGTGATTGGAGACACTTACATGTGCTGTGTGTTTGACTAGGTACTCAGGCGTTACCTTTGCTTAACAGCCTATCATATCCGAAGTGAACTTTAACTTTTTCAGCCGCTCATTCATTCTGAACAGAACTGTACATTTAGTTACGTTTCCTCAATGCATCGAGGTCACCCAGTAAAGCAAGTGTAAGCCCATACTATTATTACAGTGATGTTCTTGTTTATGTCCTTGTTTGTCAGTGTCTGGGCAGGCAATCAGTGTCAGTTGAGATCTGACTGGTATGTTTATTCCTGCTTAAAGTGATGTTACCATCTCCAGCAATTACTTTTATGTAGTATTTATCAACCAATGGCCATGAACTATGATGCTGCGCCATCATGATAAGCTCGTGCAGAAGCAAACTCTACAAGATTTAATACATTAAGAAATAAATACAGTGAAATATCATTACAAAGTACTTGAAGGGAACTAAAAATTGTATACTTAATATTGAAAATACTTAAACTGAACAGTTACTAAATTAAAAACTCTTTCTAGGTGTTTGGAATTATGTACTTTATAATGAAAAGTACTTACTGGTAATACTGAAGTACTTTATACTGAGATTTCACTGTACTTATAACAGTAATAACTGTACCGGTGGGCCAAGGTTTTATTTAAGTTTATATATATATATATATAGTATGTGTATAAATAATTTCCCATTGTAATTAATATGGCCAGGGTCACATCCAGGCACATTAATATGATGTTATACATAAGTCCCTGTATGTTCTTTTATCATATCTAAGTAAATTTAAGGAACATTGAGTTCTTGACCTAATGTTTCATGTCAATTAAATTTCATCATAGTGTAGAGTAACTGGCCTCACCAGCCATGTGATTTCTTCTTTTTCTTTTCCATCTTAAGTGTTGTCTATGTGACCCCATATTTAGTCTAACACTGACCATAATGCCAGCCCACGCATAAGAGCCCCCCAACTCACTAAGGCAGCTACCACTTATTAACGTAGATTTTTTTTGACCCTATAAAATCATGTGCAATTGTGAAGTGAAGCCCCACATTTCATTAGTTGCTCTGTCAGAGCGGTGAGCCTGCCCGGCTTGCAGAGTGCAAGTGCATCGTTTGTTCGCCGAAGTGCCATCATTAGATTTTGAATAAATTTAATTTGTTAATTAATTGTAATAATCTTTGCTAACATCAAGATCTGTGGATGGATGAACTTTAGTCCTACGAGGCTACTGAATGCCATCCTGAAGAAGGAAGCCATATTTTAATTTAAAACTTTTGTAACTAATTAATTGTATTTATTGCGGTGGTCTGCCTAGGGCTAGTGTTAGTTAAAACTCAATAATTGATAATTTTAGTTATTTCAATCAAGTCAATTTTGTCGTAGAGACTCCTGACTAGTCTCATTTTGTTCAGCTTTAAATTTCAGGAACTTTATCTAAGTAACTTTTTGTTGTAATGTGTGAGCCAAAAGGCGTATTTAATATTCTCACTTTTCATGTCAGTTTGGGCTTATGGATTGCAACAGGAATGCGACAGGCTGGCGCCTGTACGCCACGAGGTTTCCGGCGATGGCCGCAAATGTATTACTCCGCCAACAGCGCCTTTTATTGTTTCTTCAATTTTTGACTAACCTGTAAAAATTAACGTAAAGTGAGAATTTATGTATCAAGTATTAAGCGCCAGGAGTCATAGGATTTAAATTGAGGGTTCTACGTAACCCATGTCATTAGTTATAATCAAAAAGAGTTCCGGAGGGACGTGTGCGCTGGGTTGGAGGCTATGGCACCCTTGGTCCGCCGCGCATGCCCTGGACCCCCCCCCCCCCAGTCTTTCCTGACCTGCTGCACGATGAAGACGTGTCGGGACCGCGGTCGTAAGTTCGTCGACCCACCCACGTGGTTGGGTAGTACACGCGGTGGATAACTAGCTTCTTTGAGATGCCATAATTAAATTTTCAGTCTTTTTTTACCTTTGTCGAAGTTAGCCGCTAATTAATTACGGTAGATTCAGTTAAATTTAAATGTCTTAATATTTTCTTTGTGCAAATTCAGAAGGCGTTTAGGCGTCATGTGTGCGGGCCCGGTGGAACTCTTTCAGCAACTCTAAAAATGGTCTAGCTGCAGCAACCCATTTGTAGGAGTAGCCCACCGGTGGAGCGTTTTTGTTTAGTGATTCTGTAATGTCTGAATAATTTCTGCACCTACTAGTGAACCCTGAGAAGAGAGATCTCACTCTACTGCACGTGATGCCGTGGTGAGATGTATAGAGACTGTGTAACTTTTGAGGTAAAGTGGGGGCGAGTACCACCACAATAGACTAGCCTTATTGGGTGTCTAACGATTCATCTTGAGGAGATTTGTAACTTATCCAAGTAACTGTTTGTTGTAATTATTTTGGTTTTATTTGAAAATAAGTGAAATTTTGACTCTACTAAAGTTTGCCACTGTGTTAAACTGTACTCAGTCTGGCTGGTGCCTAGTCCAGTGGAGAGGGACACTCCAGTCTTGGGTTCTTCCTGGGTGTTGAAGTGACGTAGGACCGGCAAATACCCCCTCCCCATTATTTTCCTGCCAGTGACACAGTTTTTTTTTATTTAATTATTTTGTTATTGATGTATCATAAGAAAAGGGTTTTGGAAACTGTGTTTTATATAAGTTTAAAAGGCAGTAAGCCGAATACTGTGTGTTCTGAAGTGTCTGGACGTGTGTTTATAATTTTATTTGGCTACCGAAAGTCGCTGCCATTTTGGGCGAGCCTTTCTTCTCGCGTGGGGGCGCACGGGATGTGGGAGAAAGGCAAGTAGCGGTGGTCCAGAGCAGACGGACGCAACTTTGAGGCGTGCGTGATTAGCGCAGGGGCCAGAGGGCCGTTTTGCTTTACAAGAACCATTGTGGGGAGCGATTTATTTTTCAGTATTTATTTATTATTACGAAGGCCCACCGTTTTATTAATTTTTTTTGTCGTATTTGGCGGACTATTAGGTTGTACGGTTTTGGTGCCATGTGGTAGTGTGACATTTCCTTGTAACTGTATATTCGGGTATATTAAATCTGCTGAAAAAAAAGGGTGATACATTTAATTGCTTTGTCATCGACGTCCGCCTACGAACCACCCGTTAAACAAGATAAGAAATTCTTCGTGCTCACCACTGGCTTATGGAGTAGAGAAGTTCTACTGCTCGTTGCCGTGGTGTGAGTTGGTCAATACCACTACACTTGTCTCATTGCTTGTCTCAAGCAGGCGGATGACAGATGCTAAATTCTAACCCTACCTATGTTCTACACAAAATTTAAATTGAACATAACTTTTAGGAGGGAAAAAAATGTGAAGGGAATGATATTCACTTCCATCCAAAAATTTTATGTCACTGACCTATCTCTTAGTTCCATGTCCATTAGACAATTTTTTACTAATACCCACCAACACTCCAAGTGGCTAACATAGTGTTGTGTACATATACAGTTTTTGCATTGTGCGTGTGTGTGATGTCACTCCCAGACTCTTATCACTACCCATCATGCACCTGTATCAAAGTTCAGTAGAAGACAAGATGGCGACGTCGTAAGTGTGTGATGTGATGCTGTCTAAGCTAATGTGTATTTTAATTTAATTTCCGGGTATTATGTTACACGTCTCAAACATTTTGGTCCTTCGGGCCGGATGTTTCTGCGGAAACACCGAATGGCAAAGTCGGTCGTGATTATTCAAGCTCGCACGGTGCGTGTGTGTCGTCTCGTTGTGTACTGTTTTGGCGCCATCGTGGACTCTGCTCACAAAAGAAGTCTTTACTTGCATAATGAACAGTTGGTGTACGGTTATCGATTTAGTGGATGATCTTAACTCATGCACATCTTTCATTTCATCGGCCTCTGCGATTGAATCACGCATTTAGTGTGGATCCCGTCACTTTTTTGATTGTGTTGTTGTGTCTTGTTCTTTTCTTGTTTTGAAAAGGTATGCTCACTTCACGTGTTATTTAATTGTTAGCAAGACAGGCAAAGGATCCAGCACGTAAGTGCTATTTTTCTTTCTGTATCTATCGTCTTGTTTTTTGTTGTTATTTCTCGTTTGTGTAAACTGCTAGTTTTGATGACATAACCTCATTCTCAGTGCTTCACTCTCGTGCATCTAATTTTGCCGTACACTTAGTGTAGTATTTGTGTTGGCTCTG